>JRUC01000885.1:0-10669 GCA_000806385.1 Leptographium procerum | reverse complement strand
AGCCGAGTGTTTTCCGCAGTGAGTCCCGCAAGGATCGTGATAGCAATGCGCTGTGGGTGACTCTTTGCCTTTTTTTTTATCGTTTTTTTTCCTTGTAGTCATTGCCATCTTGCATATACATGCTCACAACGTATTTACACTTTGTTTTTTTCTAAAGAGAAGACCCAAAACTAGAGCAGTTACATGGCCGTGTCCCATTCCCAGTGCCGCCACATGTGCTGCCCTCGGGCATCTTCCTCCTTGTCCTTTCTTTCGTCTATGGCGCCAGCAGCAACAGCGAGCGCAGTTTTTGAGTTGAGTAATTTCTTTTTGTCCCCAGAAAGATGAAGAGCAGAGATGTTGTCTATCCTGCGTATTCTTCATGGCTGAACAGAGCATCCGCCTGTTTTTCTTCCCTCTTTGTGTCAGACAGATGAGTTTTGAATATTTTTTTTCTCGTTACACCTTTTTTTTCCCCCCGTTTGGTCTCCTGTATAATAATAATGGCACACGTACAACACGCAGACACGAAACACTAGAAAGTGACTATGACACAACCAGAAGAACCAACGCCAGCCCCAGACACCTGTAGAAGACGAGGAGAGGGAAGACATGGCCACAAAAGGGTGGGAGGAAAAGAGAGGAATGGGTGTTGTTTGAGTGAAGTAGAGATAAAATGCAGATAGGAAGGGGAAAAAATAGCAGGAAAAGCAGGAAGAGCAAAAAGAGCAAAAAGGGCAAAAAGAGCAAAAAGGGGACAAGTCAGAGAAATAACACAGAAAAGAAAAAAGTCAGTCGACTATGGCCGGCGGAACATGGCGGGAACCGGTCCGTGGGGACCATCTGGAGACGGCCCGCGGACCTCCTCGTCCGTGTTCTCGGTAGGCAGGGGTGGGGTGGTGCCGTGGTGGCCGCCGTCGTTGTTGAAGTAGCGGGAGAACTCGTCCTGGTCGGGAAAGGGGCGGGGGCCGAGCAGGCGGACGAGGTCGTCGCGGGTCAGGACCTCCTTGCGCAACAGCTCCTCGGCGACGAGGCCGATCTCGGTCTTGCGGGAGGTCAGCAGGTCGCGGCACTGCTTGTAGGCGTCGTCGACGATGCGGCGGACCTCGGCATCGATCAGCTGGGCAGTAGACTCGGCAAAGGGCTTCTGGAACTGGTTCTGGTCGTCGCTGGGGCGGAAGTGCAGCAGGCCCAGCTTCTCGGACATGCCCCACTCAGTGACCATGGTGGTAGCCATGCGGGTGACCTTTTTGAAGTCGTCGCTGGCGCCGGTGGTGACCGTGTCAAAGTGCAGCTCCTCGGACACACGGCCGCCCAGGGTCATGGCCATGCGGTCCATCAGCTGGCGCACGTTCATCAGGTAGGCGTCGCCGACGGGCAGGTACTGGGCGTAGCCCAGGGCGCCCTGGCCACGCGGGATGATGGACACCTTGAGCAGCGGGTCTGCGTACTGGAAGTACCATCCGCAGATTGCGTGGCCGGCCTCGTGGTAGGCAACCGTCTTCTTTTCCTGCGGGTTGAGCACGAGGGACTTGCGTTCCAGGCCGCCGACCACGCGCTCGATAGCCTGTTCGAAGTGAATCATCGCGACCGTTGTGGCGTTGGCACGAGCGGCTGATTTGTTAGAAAGAGAAAGAGAGAGAGAGAGAGAGAGAGAGAGAGAGAAAGAAAGACAGAAAGAAAGAAAGAAAGAAAGAAAGAAAGAAAGAAAGAAAGAAAGAAAGAAAGAAAGAAAGAAAGAAAGAAAGAAAGAAGAAAAAGAAAAAGAAAACTACTCACCAACTAGAGCGGCTTCGTTCACGGCATTTGCAATGTCGGCACCGGCAAAGCCCGGAGTCAGGGCGGCCAGACGGCCGACCAGGTAGTCAATGTCCTCACTAGTCACGATCTTGCCCAGGTAGACGCGGAAGATCTCCTGGCGGCCCTTCATGGTAGGACGGTCGATGGTGATGTGGCGATCGAAGCGGCCGGGCCGCATCAGGGCCTTGTCCAGGATGTCGGGCCGGTTAGTGCCGGCGAGCACGACGACCTGCTCGGACGTGTTGAAGCCGTCCATCTCGGTGAGGATCTGGTTGAGGGTGGCCTCGCGCTCCTCGTTGCCGCCGGAGCTGAAGCGGCCCTCGCCACGGGAGCGGCCGATGGCATCGATCTCGTCGATGAAGACGATGCAGGGCGCGTTCTTGCGGGCGGTGGCGAAGAGATCGCGCACGCGCGAGGCGCCGACGCCGACGAACATCTCGACAAACTCGGAGCCGCTCACGCTGAAGAAGGGCACGCCCGACTCGCCGGCGGTGGCCTTGGCCAGCAGCGTCTTGCCGGTGCCGGGCGGCCCGGCCAGGATGGCGCCGCGCGGAATCTTGGCGCCCAGCCGCTGGAAGCGCTCCGGCTGCTTCAGGAAGCTCACAAACTCCATGATCTCCAGCTTAGCCTCGTCCATGCCCGCCACGTCGGCAAACTTGACCTTGACCGCCGACTCGTGGTTGAACCGCTTCGCCTTGCTCTTGCCGTAGCCAAAGATCCCGCTCGAGCCCCCCATGCCGCCGCCACCGCTCCGCCGCGTCATCCAGTACAGCAGGCCTACCAGCAGCACCGGCGGCCCAAACGCCACCACCAGGTTGCCCAGCATGCCCTCTGTCGCGTAGCTCACCGGGATCCGCTCCGACGGCGGGATCTGCAGCTCGTCCTGTGCCTCCTCCAGCCGCCGCTCAAACGCGTCTACCGAGCCGATCGAGAAGTAGTACTGCTGCAGCGGGCTGGCTGCCGTCGAGTCCGGGTATGCCGCTTGCGTCGCTTCCCGGTTCAGCTCCACCCGCACCCGGTTGCCCGCCACCACCAGCTTGTCCACCAGCCCCTTGTCCAAAAAGTTGCGCCGCAGCTCCTGCCACGTGATCTCCGTTGTCGATCCGCTCGGGAATAGCATCGAGTAGATCGGGTAGAAGATTGCTGCTCCCAGCACCCACCCCAGCCAGTCGTTGCCCTCAAACAACGGCCCTGGCGGTCGCTGTCCGTTAGCTCCCTTTTTGTTTGCGTCACTCTCGCCCTCCTTGCCCTCCTTGCCTTCAGCTCCTTCCTTTCCTTCCTTGCCCTCTTTGCCCTCTTTGCCCTCCTTGGCCTCCTTGGCCTCCTTGCTGTTGGCGCTAAAGTTGCCAAAGTCCGTCGGCGGCTCGTTGGGGTTGAACATGTTGTTGTCCGCGTTGCTGCTCTTGCTGGGCGGCGCAGACCCTTGCCCCTGTCCTTCCTGCTTGGCTGCGTCGCGCGCCTCGCCCTCCGAGATCTGCTTCGCCAGGTTGAACGCCACCTTGACAACCTTCATGCCGTCCGCCAGGCTGATCCCGCCCTCCTTCTGCTTGGCGATCAGCTCGCGCATCTCCTTAGGCGCCCCGTACCGCCGCACCCCGTCAATCACCTCCATCATGCTCTGCCGCCGCGACGGCGGCGAGATCGCCAGAATCCGTGACAGCATCTCCAGCTCCTCGTCGTTCAGCCGCACCCAGCCCTCTGGCAACGGTTCCTCCATCACCGGTGACGACTGTGGTGTTGGAGAAGAGGCCGCCGCCGCCGACTGGTCCTGTTGTTGTGATGGCGGCTGCTGCTGCTGGCCCTTGTGTTCCTCAACCGGCCCGCTATCCTCCTTCTTGTCCTTCCCCGGCGGCGGCGGCGTCGGCTCCGTCGCAAAGAACCGGAGGGATCGTGGCGCTAATGACAAAGCCGGCACCGACACTGGCAGCGGCGACGCGAGGCGCGACGACAGGCTCGACGAGAGATACGACGTTGCGGCCACCGCCGCCGAAGACCGCCCTAACCGCGCGGACGGCCGCAGAGAGCGGCAGGATGCAGAGCAAGAGAACGGAGATGATGATGATGAAGAAGAGGAGAGGGAGGAGGAGGAGGACATGTGCAGCCGGCAGAGAGCATGGTGGCGCGGCAGCCGCAGTGGTGCTGCTGAGCAGTGCATCTGGGATGTCGTCGCGGGCGACGGCCGGAGCCTCAAGAAAGTCGCAGTCGTCATCGCTGAAGTCGAATGTGGTCGGAATCTGCGGGGAACTTAGAGAAGACGGGAAATGCCAGAGCCTTGCTGCCTTCCTATCGCATTAAGGGTGGTGCGAAGGGGGGGGAGCTGTTTCGCAGCAGATGGCACAGACAACAGACAACAGGCCGCAGGTGGAAGCTTTGATTCGAGAAAGAGGAAAAAAAAGCGTCGTCGGATCTCGTGATCTGAGCAAAATCGACAAAAAGCTCCGGACGAGTTAAAATAACTTGCGCAGCCAAAAGAACCGAACCCTTGTCCAAATCGCTCCCTCCTCTCTTCTGTGCCGTTCAAGTCTTCACGTTCCTGTCGCAAAATGGGCCCTGCTTGGTCCGTCCGGTATATTCGCCCAGCTCTGCTTGTCGTTTTGGAGGGGGGGGTGGAAGAAACAGAGGAATACGTCAAAGAAGGTGTCCCAACTACAACCAGCAAATCCCGGGAGTGTGTGGCTCTATCGAAAAAAATGGATGCTTAGCAATTGGGCCTTAAGCCCGCCACTGTCCCCACATTGCTGCTCCCATTATGTGCACGTGACGTTAAGACCGGGCCGCATCGTTCCGTTCAGGGCGAGAACGACAGTACAAAACAAACATCATGACCCGTTCCTGCGATACAAGTATTATTAAGGTATGCCGCTCGGCGCGTGTTGCCCTGAAGCTCCGTATATACATACACAAACGGAGGCGATGAGCAAAAAAAAACAAGTACACTTTTATGCCAAACTCCGTAGCTTCACTGTCCTCCAAAAAGAAAGAGTAATACAAGACTGAAGCTTGAGTGAGAGAGATATCCAAATCCAAATCCAAAAATCCCATTAATAGTATCCATCCGCATAGTCACATGTACGATTCGTTACCCTACCGCGGCCAGGGCTCTCCTTGTTTTTTTTTTCTCTCATGACGCCATCATATCGAAGTTGCCGTTCTCGACGCTAGGATATGCACCGCCGCTCATCTCGGCCCAGTCCCAGTCCAGTGTCATGGGCAGGTTGAAAATGTCTTGTGGCAAGAAGGGCTGGCTGGGAAAGCCATTCGGAATCGGGGGAGACTGCATGTCTCCTAGGCCATCAGGCATGCCATCGCCGGGGACGGTCCCGAAACCCGTTATGTCCGAAAACGACATGAAGCTTGTTGGATCGTCGCCGAGCGGTGGTGCACCTCCATCTGGTTGCTGATGCTGCTGATGCTGCTGATGATTCTCCAAGCCGCCGACAAATACGGCAGAAGCCCATCCTGCCGACGCCATGTTTGGAGACGGCGCAGTAGCGACCGTTGCAGAACTGCCATTAGTTGCCGAGACAGCGCCAGGATATCCACACTCGCTGCCGCTAACACTGTTGCTGTTATTGTGGTTATTGTTCTTGCTGCTGCTGTTGTTGCTGCTACTGTTATTGTTACTCCTTTTCTGATTGCCCATCCGGTGGCTATTTACAATCTCTGCCGCTGTGGCAGCCGCAGCTGCAGCCTCCGCAGGAGTCGCACTTGGCGTGTTCTGGTAGACCGTCGTCGTGGTACTGCAGGAGGACACTGGCCGAGACGGTTGTGCTTGTGGCTGCTGCTGCTGCTGCTTCTGCTGCTGTGGTGCAAGAGACTGCGCTCGCGATGATGGCTGGGGGCTGGTCGTAGTGGTCGCTGCTCCCTGTGATTTGACCGCCTTAGGCCCGGTGCCCCCTGGCGCCATAGGTGCAGGCCGACTCGCCGTGTCCGTCTCGTGGGGGTCCTGGTTCTTCCGCTTCCGCCGGCTCGACTGCTCCTTCTCGGCCTTTTCGATTACAATATTGGCAATGCGCTCAAACTCGGAGCACACGCCCAACATGCGGTGGACGCCGCCGCTCTCGGCCTCCTGGCCAAGCATGGACAAAAAGGTGACTACCAAGTTCATCAGGCGCGTGTCAGACCGGGCACGCGGATCGAGAGGATTTTGCAGCGTGTTGCCAAACAGCGTCACGAGAGATGATACGGGAAAGTATAGGATCAACCTAGCAGGTTAGCAAGAGCAGTAAACACCAAGAAAAAAAAGAAGGAAAGAAAAAAGAGCACCTACCAGACACAAGAAAAGTCGCCCTGGGGAATGTACTTGAGCAGCGAGATAGACGCGCGGGCAGACGAAACGCACAGGTTGGCGGACGAGTAGATGCGCGGGTTGAGCGGCCTGGCATTGAGGCCCTGGATGGCATAGTTGGACAGGCGGCTGGTCCAGTAGCCATGGTGCACGCACATGCGGTGGATGGTGGTCAGGCAGTTGTAGTAGGTGAAGTGCAGCATGACGACGTGCAGGATCAGCGGCGTGTGCGACGCCTTGATCTCGTGCTCCGGCCGGAAGTCGATGGGGATGCGGTCCTTCCAGTCCTCCAGCTGCTTGTCCAGCTCGCCGATGGTGTTGAGCAGCTCGCCGACTGTCTGCTTGGTCGCCTTGGTCGAGTACAGCCGCTTGTACACGCGGCTCTCGATCGTCGAGAACTCGCACATGACCCGGAACAGGTTCATCTTGCCCTTGCCGTCGGCCAGTGGGATGTTGCCGATGTTGTCGGCCGGGTCGGCGTCGGGAAGCTCCACGTTCATGTCGTCGTCGTCCTGGGCCGGCGGCCGGCCGGAGCGCAGACATAGGTCCTTGTCCAGCATGTAGCCGATCCAGAAAACGCGCTTGCGCTGCTCGATCTCGATCGGATTCAGGTTGAAGCCCGTGCCTTTCTTGTGCAGGCCGATGCTGTGCGAGAGCCGGATGGCGGCCGCGATCAGCAGGAACGTCGGCTGTGGGTTCGGCGTGCCCTGCATGAAGAGCGCCATCCCCAACAGTGCCTGCACGCTCAGTAGGTCCGTGTTGCGCATGGCCAGCTCCGAAAACACGGCCATGGCGTTCTTCAGGTATGCCCACGCGTTATCGTCCTCTTCCTGTGGCACCAGGTTGCTCATCACGCGCAGGCGGTGGGCGATGGCCAGGGCCACGTTGAGGCTGGCCCACCAGCCCGAGCCCTGGTACGGGTCCTTGGAGTACTGCCGCTCGACCAGGTGCATGAATGTCGGCTGGTGGAAGAGCGGGAACATGCAGTTGAAGTTCTCGAAAAAGTCTTTGAGCAGCGACAGGGCCTCGGGCTTCGGCGGTAGCGGTCGGAACACGGGGCGGCTGAACAGGTCCGAGAAGATCTCGGGTTTCCAGTTGGTCCACTTGTTGTCGTCCAGCGAGACATTGGAAATCATCTGCTGAAACGAATTGTCGCCCGTCTTCTCGTTTACCCACTGCATGCCCTTTGGTGAGAAGATGGAAAAGCCAGAAGAAGAGCCTGTGAGGTTGTCAGCAAATCCGTCTCTCGGGTCCCTTCGTTCTTCTCGTTGTTCTCGCTCTGCTCTTCACTCACCAATATACCGCGTCTCGCCATAATTGTTTGTCACCAGCGAGCACATCATCTCGGACAGCGACTCGACTTCCTCCTCCTTCTTGGCGCCCTTCTTGTCCGGTGTAGAATCCGACCTGCTTTCGCCGCTACCGCTGCCGCCGCCGCTGCCGCTTCCACTGTCTCGATCCTTTCCCGGTTCGGGTGACGTCAGCGAGCTCCGCGGCGTGTACTCGCCGCCGTCGATCCCCGAGGTGGCCTGAGACGGCGAGGATGGATTCGACCCGGCGTTCTGCGACGCCTGGCGGGAATCGCGTGTCTTCTCGGACAGCTTCCTCTCTAGCGTGCCCAGATCGTCGTCCTCGCCCAGCAGGCCGGACAGCCGCAGCAGGCTCTCCATACGGACCAGACGATTTTCGAGGCCTTCAATGTACTTTGCGCTGCGAATCATGATGTCTAGGTCAGCATGCGACTTGTTTATCTTTCTTATTTTTCCAGCCCAAGCTCCAAATCGTTCGGCACGCACCCCTTTGGCGGATTGCGCTTCTTCTCCACCTGCGTGAAGACGCATTTGGTCTTGTAGTTGACACAGTGGGTGCATGACGGCATCTTGCCGTCGCATTTGATCTTCTTCTTGCGGCACATGTCGCAGGCCTGTGAAGCTGGTTAGTCCGGATGGAAACAAGCGCCACTTCTGGGGTCCGGCCGCCGGGCTGCGCAGCCGTCCATGACCAAAAAGCCATCTAGAGAGGCTTGGATGCCCTGCGACCTCGCTTTTGTTTTTCTTGTTTTCTTGAGGGGGGGTCGTCGCAATCCGCCACCGTCCCGCGCAAAGGGAGATTTCTGCCTCACCCTTGCAATCCTCCGTCTCTTAGCCTCGTTGGCATCGTCCATGTAGGAGTTTGGGTCACTGCCAAACATGTGGGCGGCAGCCATGTCAGCTGGCATGTGGATTGGCGGCAGTCTGTCAAAGGTGGTGCCGAAGAGTGGCTGTTGCGGACGACTCATCATGGGTGGGGCGCCAATGGAAGGCAATGGGAAGCCCTGTTCAGGGCGTGAATGGTTCATGGCGAGCAGCGGTTTCTAGCAGGTGGGTGTGTCGTCGAATGTGGGAAGAAGCAGAGGGCGCAGATCGGGGGCCTTGGTCGCTCTATAAGGCAAAAAACCAGCAGAGGGAAAAGTCGTCCCACTTAAAAGCAGAGAAAGCCGAGCGTCTTCGGCGACAGCCAGGAGAGCACTGTTACGGCGGACCAGCGGCCGTCAAGTGTCGAGCGGTGATCGATCGGCTTTTCTTGGGCGAGGATCAAAGCGGCAGAAGCCTGTCGTCGTCGTCGTTATCGTCGTCGTCGTTCGTCGTAGGAAGAAAAAACAAGGTGCGAGCGTGGGAGAGTCGCGAGTTAGAATACGAGTACGACGATACAGTAGCAGCACGAGTAGTGCGGGAAGGCGCTATGCGCTACTCGTTCGTAGTACGGAGAAGGTTTAAGGCCGGCACCCCGGAGTTTAGGTCACCCCTTCCCAAGGCCGTTGCAGTTTCTTAGCGGCTCATTCATGGCCCCTAAAACGGCTAAGTCAGAGGGGGTGCTAGCTTTTCCCTAAGGTACGAGTATGTTTTAAGACGATTGTGGCTGAGCAGAACCTTCCCCATACGCGTAAAGGTGAGATTTACAGTGCCCCCGATATGTCTTGCGAGCTTACTATGTAAGACGCACAGGCAAGACAGCTTACTCGTGGTATGGTCGGGTGTCATAGCGCCGTGATGGCTATCTACTTGATCATAGAATCGTGTGCACATGAGCGAAGCAAAAAAGGAAAGAAAGGAAAGGAAAAAAAAGGGGGGGGAAGGTTGAGCAAAGCATACCAAAAAAACGATGCAATGCATGTGCAGATTACTTGCCGGAGCGGTGACGCAATTCAACGCATATTCACATCGTAAGACACGATACTTTCAGCAAGGCAGCAGCAGCGGAATTCTCCGCCGGTGTACTCGTGCTCGTGCCCATCCATATTTCTGTTACCCACACTTTGCATGGATGAGCCCGCCAGGCTTTTGAGAGAGCCGGATCGAACGAGTCGGGATGAAGCTTGGCATGAATTGCCACAGAACTATCGCATCACAAACGGAGCTATCTTTGCATATCAGCAATGCAATATACATACGCGTAGAACCGTCCGAGTCACCATCCAGCGACGATCTTCCAACATGCCGGCGGTCTGTGTTTTTTATTTCTGTTCGATCCTACCAAGGGGTAGGTGCACTGTTTTCTGTTTCAGCCTGTTGCGCTGTCCCATCACCGGCTAGATTTGTCATGAACATGGGGCCCAAGCGCTTCTACGAGATGCCTCTTCGTCTACTCTGTACTGCTCGTATGTATAATACCACCTAGTATGGTAGACTCAACGTTTTTCACAGCGATTCTGCCGCGTTTCACTTACGTCTCAAATCCAGCCGGCGGCACCAACTGGCAGCTCGCTCATCACTCTCACTAGTATTAGTATTAGTATTAGTATTTGTATTTGTATTTGTATTCTTTAGCTTCCTGTCCGCCAGAAACAGCTGTTCCTGTCACGGCGAGCCCTATTCTGAAACGAGATCTGCCTGTCTGTTCCTGCATCTCTATTTCTAAGCCTGCCAGCTGATATGCTACAGCGCCGGAGACTTTTTTGTAGCCGCCACCCCTGCGATGATGTGATGCCAGCGAAAATGCAACTGCCATCATTCCGGGAGGCAGCCGGGCGAGACACTCAGATGTCAGCTCTTTGTCTACCCGCCTCTCTGCTTGACGTCTGTCAGGTACGAGTACTCGTACAACTCGTTTTAGCCTCCTCCCGTTCCATCCTATCTGTAGTCCTCTTAATCACATGTCCTTTTGAGTCACGAAACCGCATCTTATCCTGAGCACAGCTCACAATCAACACGCTCGATTCATCAGCCAGCCGATGCTAGTCACTACTCGCTTCTACCCCAAGCAAGGCTTCTTCGTTGGCCAGCTGTCTAAAACGCCATTCAAAAATATACACACAGAAAAAGAATAAGAATCTGCAGTCCATATCTAAGGCGAGAGACCTCGTATAACGACAAAATGTACGATAGGGGATATAGCGAGAGCCATGAAGAGAGCTAGGAAGAAAAGAAGAAGAAAAAATGCAAGTCAGCCTGCGGCAACAGAGTGTGCAAGAAAGAAAAGGCCCTTGGGTATAGCGAAGGCCTATAGAAGATATCTCCAAAAAAAAGCTGAAAAGCTGAAAAGCTGAAAAAAAAACTCTGAAAAAAGCTGAAACGCCAGACCATGCTTGGCTCTTTTTGTCATTGTCCGCTCAGAAAACAGACA
>JRUC01000884.1:0-10707 GCA_000806385.1 Leptographium procerum | reverse complement strand
CGGAGTGGTTAACGCGCTGGCCTGCTAAGCCAGTTCCTTCGGGAGCGAGAGTTCGAATCTCTCTCTTGTCGATTTTTTGGTGTTTGCTTTCTGCGATTTTCGCAAATCTTTCTTTTTATCATTGAAATCTCGCCTACGATAATATGTCATAAGATTAATGCCTAGATTTCCCCTTCCAGGCGTGCCGTCGAACTTTTGCATTAGCCAGCCTGATTAGTTGTGTAGTGATCGAAAGTGGCGATGCTGTATGCACGCAAGAGACGAACAGAGTGGCGACTGTTTGAGCGACATGTTGTGGCCCGATTTTCAACATTTTCAATTCGACTGATGATAGAGATTGAAAATATCCACGTACGACAAGGCGCCCGAGATCAAAACAGGGCAGGTGTCAGAACAGTATTACAATATCGAACAAGTTATCAACCACGCCACATCTTCACAAGAAGGGCTTAATCTGGTCCTCGTTCCACTTCCACCACTCTTCCGAGATGCCGGTTCCGCCCTCACTCTTTCGCTTCACTGCTTCGACGAGATCCTCACGGATAGGCACAAAACGTCCCCATGGCGCGACTGTAAAATGATGATGCTGTTAGATCCTGTTGTGGTGTGCTGTGCTGGGTGATCAAAAAGGGAGTTTCTGCTTATTCACTTACTCCAATTGTCCGTCCTTACTCTCTCGACTGTCACGTCTGGAGAGAATCCTGCAAACAGCTCCGTGTATGCTCCATAGATTGG
This sequence comes from Leptographium procerum, assembly GCA_000806385.1. Taxonomy (NCBI): domain Eukaryota; kingdom Fungi; phylum Ascomycota; class Sordariomycetes; order Ophiostomatales; family Ophiostomataceae; genus Leptographium; species Leptographium procerum. Next base: position 9,972 of record JRUC01000884.1, on the reverse strand, counting down.
AGGGTGAACCATTGCCTTGATGATGAATTTCAGGATCACATTCGTATGGCGAGTCAGCTCCGTGTCCAGGTTGCCCGGGTCCAGCGCCACGCTGACCACGCCTTTGTCTCCGTACAGGCGGGAAAACTCTGCTGCGTGCAAGAAGTTGCCCGCCTTGCTGACGCCGTACTTGTATGGCGCATCCTTTTCGATGTGGTAGTCCAAGTTACTCATGTCCACGCCCCCAGGCTTGTGGCTAAAGTACTCGGCCACAGAGGAAGCGACCCAGATGATCCGGACCGTGTTTTCCGGCTCCGTCTCTGCGGTGGCCAGCAGCGTCGGCGTCAGCAGCTTTGCAAACATGAAGTGGCCGACGCAGTTTGTGCCCAGCTGAAGCTCGTATCCCTGCGCCGTCTTGGAGCCCTGGGGAGGGTTCATCACGCCGGCGTTGTTAAACAGCACGTTCAGCTTCTTCTCCTTGGACAGAAACTCGGCTGCAGACGCCTTGATGGTGCTGAGATCCGCGAGGTCAAGGTGGAGGTAGACAAGCTCTCCCTTGGACTCTGGAAAGGCACCTTTGATGGACTTGATGGCCTCCTCGGCTTTGCTCTCAGATCGAGCGGCCACATAGACTTTTGCGTTTTTAGAATAGAGAACCTGCGATACAAGCTTGCCGATTCCAGTATTTGCTCCCGTGACTACATAGACCTGATGCTGAGAGTGAGCAGCGCAGGACTAAAACCTGAGATTTTTTTTCCTTTTTTTGCCTTCCGTTTGCGTCTCTCTCTCGCAACACTGAAAACGTACCTTGCCTGAAAGATCTCCCATGTTAGCCTCTGTAAACTGAGGGCCAGGAGGAAACAGCTGGCTCCATCGGTTGCCCATCTTTGCGTTTCAAATTGCGATCAACTTTTCTGGACAGATCTTCTGCTTTGCCGGTATATCACGGCTGGCAAACGTCGTATGTTCGGAATACTCTCCCTGCGAGATTCAAGCTGACCTGTCTACGAGTATATATACCAGCGGCGTGGCAGGCCAGAAGGGCCTGCAAATGGGTGATCTCTGGACCATGTTCTTTTTAGTTGGCAAACGAATGACGTCGTATGCAGGCGGATGACACCCTTGTCAAGGAACATATCTATGATTGGTTGAATGAGCCAGACTTGCGCTACCAGCATGACGCTAAGATTTCAAGCTTCGGATTTTGCGGACCTGCCGCAACTAAAATGCGTTATCTGCGTTTGCCTAATCTCGTGGTTCCAGACTACTCTCGTACCAACAGCACCTTCCGACCCCACTGACAGCGGCGTCAGCCATCTCCCAAGTGCCTGTTCATCTCCAACAAGCGCATTCTCGCAAAATGTGTTTTTCTCATCCTTATCATCCGAGCTTTGCGTCACAATGCAGCGGCTTGTCAATGCCTGGGGCGAAGAAGACGACTGGACAGGGCTTTCCAGCTCTTCTGAGCGCAAAAAGCGACAGAATCGCCTGAATCAAAGGGCTTACCGTAGGCTCTAACCCTTTCTAGCTCCGCCCATATTATGCAGAGATATCTTTCGTTTTGCACTGTGCGTGGACTTGGCTCCTGACTGGACACAGGGAACAGAAAACACTTTCGGCGCTTCGAAAATACTGGCACAAACGCAAAGCCAGATGCTAACAGTAACTCAGAACCAGTCCTGCCACCACCAGCAGCTCGGTCCACGTCCCTCGTATCCTCTGCGGGAGCTCTCAATGGGGTGCAAGTCGCAGCCGTTCTCGAAGCGTTATCGGCAGGGTGTCCCGGATTGCGAGAAGAAGCCTACTACGTTGTCCTTAAAGCCTTTCTAGATTGTCGACTCAACATACAAACACCGAGCGACCTGCCAACCTTAGCCCGCCTGAACGTCATCAACGCTTTAGCTCTGAACGGCACAGTGCTGGGGATCCCACTGACAGAAATGTACCGCGACGATTCTGTGTCTCCGTTCAACCTCCAGGGGCCGGTCCCTCTCACAACAACAACGTTGGCAACTACGCAGAACACCCTCCAGCCTACTGCTTTGCAGAAGACGATAGTGCACCACCCGTGGATCGATCTTCTTCCAATGCCGCGTCTGAGAGATAGCATTCTTCAAAGGGTTGGGTCAGGCACGGTCGACGAGGACGCCTTGTGTCATGATCTGTTGGGTATCACTGACACAGACGCGACCCAAGCGCCTCTCACAGTCTGGGGAGAGTCGTCAGACGCGAGGAGCTGGGAGATCAGCGCTCGGCTCTTCAGAAAATGGAAGTCGCTGTTCCGAGACTGCCATGACGCCATCGAAGCAACGGACTACTGGCGAGCGAGGCGAGGCGAGATGAGCATCAGGTTCATCATGGACGAATAAATGCCACCACTCGTTAACTTCGGAAATCAAAATCGAAATCGAAATCGCCAAATTTACAGCTGGCTATGTCACGCCCAAAGCATCATGCCAAAACCCGGAAAATAAGCTGGGCTAGGAATCCTTGCAAAGATATGCCGAAGTCCTCATACGTCGGAGCAAGACATGGGATCGAAGAAATGCTAATCCCGAGACACTCTTGCTATAAATAAAGATACTGTTCCGGGTGAACACTCGCTGTGTCATCCCACTTTCCGGCAGACACGTACGAAGGCTCGTATCTCGCGTGGGATACAGATCTCGGCATCAAATCTAAGGGGGGGAATGTTTCGGCTCCCATGGCGGTGTCACGTGGCGATTCTTCAGCGCTCGCGGAAGATCTACAGGGCACGGTACGCCTCAGATACCGCTAGAGCTATGCTTTCCGACAGCGCCAACGCAAGCTCTGACCTCGGCCAGCCGGGTGCCTATGGCAGCTAGAAGCAGCCCTACTCGTATTAGGTTCCCGAAGGTGGGGTAGGGTGACATCCACCATCGCCTGTCCCCTGTCTCGCGTTAGCATCTTTTCCCATTCGCGTCTGGCGTTGGTGCCACCGTTACTCTGTCTTATTTCAATGTTCTTCTGCACATTTCCCGGTTTCCCCTTGGCCCTTGCCCCTTTATTCTGGGGAGATCTGCCTCCTGTTTTCTTCTCTTCCTTTTTTTCCTTCTCCCTGGTACGTCGCTCGCCACCGTCTGTCGTTCTGTTGTTTCCTTCCTGGCGGGAGAAAAAGATGCTATTCTTGCCGTTGAGGCCTTCTCTCCGTCGACGAGTGCCACGACCCGACAGATCTGATCTGCCGCCCCTCTGCGTCTCCTGACCACAACTACCGCGACGCGTTCACTAGGGGACGCACGGATTCTTTTCCGATTTTCGACAAGGGGGGTCACTGCCATCCTAAGAAACGAAACGCCTGGATCTTTGCGCACGCATTACTTTCCTCAACACTCGTCCCTACGAGTACTCCTGCTTGACCTGCTGCGCAACCGCACGTAACGTCAACAATGGAAGACCGCCGCCAGAGCCTCAAGCCCTCTGGCCTGCCACGGCCGTCTCGACTGCCGGTCGGTTCCTCCACCCCGTCGTCGATTCCGACTTCTAATACGGCGCCCTCCTTTTCCTCGTCAACGAACAGACCGTTGGCCCTACGACACACTCCGTCGAGGGGTTCTCTGTCAGGGGACGCCCTCGGCGGCGAGCTGCGCATCCCAAAGCTTCGTACCGCCCCGTCGCGGGACCGCCTCAGCCTACAGCCTCCCTCTTCCTCGGCGGCAGCCGCAAGCCAGGGTCTCCGACACCCGTCTCCTCGCACCCGCGCCGTGTCTGGTCAATATGTGAAGGCAACAAGGGTGCCAGCCAGCTTCAGCTCGCCGAGTTTACGACCGGCCACCAGCGATGCCAGCAACGCCAGCACTGCCAAAAAACCGATTCCGAGGCCGCTTACTCGACGTGCCTCCTCACAACAGCTGACCCACACCCCTTCTCCCCCGACGTCGCACTCCGTCAGTCCCGTGGATGACTTCTGTCTCGACACCGTGAGCGAACAGGGCGGAGGAGATGGAGATGCGATGGGTACGCTCCGTCCGCGGAAGTTGCGCCCACGGCCGTCCCTATCGGAAAGGACCATGGAGACACTGTCCCAGATCCCCAGCTCGCCGGCTGTCAAAGGAAAAAGCTTCGGCTTCTTCGACAACGAGGCCGGACGTCTGGCCCAGCGCCGCCGTGGCAGCTCGGCCGGGAGCGTTTCTCGACCGGGCTCCAGCTTTCAGTCCGATGGGTCATCTTCACGGCCCCAAAGTCGGCCAGGCTCGAGTTCCCGACAAGACGACGGCGCCCCCAATCTCCACTCTTCAATCAGCACGTTCAGATCTGCTTCCTCATCATTTATTCCTATCGACGAATTGCCAAACTCCAGCAGCCGCATTACCAATCAACGGTCCCTGAGAGGGCCACCTTCGCGAACCTCGCTAAACTCTGCATTTCGGGGAGCTCAGAGAAAGCAAGCAGATCTCACATCGCCGACTAGCGAGAAACTGCGCACTCCTAGTCCGGAGAAACCACCTTCCGCGTCCCCTGTGCCTGGGAGGTATGGCTCCAAGACGGTCACGGCTCGGCCTCTACAGTCCCGGCCGTCGGCGAGCCGCCTGTTCAGAAAAGCATCCATGTCCAATCTAGAGCCATCGGCGCTTCCGTCGTCCACTCTAACAGTCAAGAAAGGTTCTCTTGCACCCCGTGCGTCGTCCGCTTCCCGCCAAGACACCAACCTCTCCGCCGGCACCTCAACGACGTCGGCGGCCCCCAGCACAGATTCTACGGACTCGACTCCAGGCCCTGTATCGGCGAGCAGGAAGTCGTCAGCAGCTCTCCGCGAGCAGATTGCCAAGGCCAAGGCGGCGAAGCGGGCTGCAGCACAGCAAGCCATAGTGGAGAGCCCGGTCTCCACGTCAGCATCCGATCCGACGTCTACAGCAGTATCTACGTCAGCGACCTCTACATCAGTAACCAGCTTGAGCGAGGCCAGCGAGGCACCAGTCATTCCGACAGATAATACGTTTGACTTTGGCCTCAGCGCGGATCCTTTTGGCCAGAGCCGGAACGAGCAGGTGCACACAAAAGTCATACAGGCCCGTGCCGACGCCGCGCGGACAAGCGGCCGCCTAAACATTGCGGCGTTGGGCTTGCGAGAGATTCCAAAGGAGGTGATGGATATGTACAAGTCAAGCCCGGCCGGTGGCTCATGGGCTGAGAGCGTGGATCTCTCTCGTTTTGTGGCGGCCGACAACGAGATCGAGATGATCGAGGACTCCGTGTTTCCTGATATCGATGTGCAGGAGCTGGCTGACAACGAAGATGGCTACTTCAACATCTTTGGCGGGCTCGAAACTCTGGACCTGCACGGCAACATGCTGATATGCCTGCCCATGGGCCTGCGGAGGCTCCAGATGCTGACGTCTCTGAACTTGGTAAGTAGCGAGCGCCTTGATGCTCCCAAGGCGGCAAAGATGGCTGACAAGTGCAATCCCAACCAGTCCCAAAATCGAATCACGAACAATGCATTCGAAGTGATCTCGCAGATAGCCTCCCTTCGTGACCTGAAGCTGGGCGGAAACCTGTTCTATGGACCGTTGGACCCGTGCTTTGCGAAACTAGAGAACCTGGAAATTGCCGACCTACATGGCAACAACATCTCTATGCTCCCAGTGACTGTTGGCAACATGAGCAAGTTGCGCATCCTGAACATTAGCGAGAACAACTTTGAGAGTCTCGTGTTTGAGCCGCTCTCGAAGCTTCCGCTTACTGAGCTGATTGTGCGAAAGAACAAGCTTAGTGGGATCCTGATCGAAGACGCTGTGACTGGCTTGCCGAATCTTCAGGTGCTGGACGTGTCGTCGAATCAGATTACTCACCTTGTGTCAGCGTCGCGGGCGGACAACCTGGAGATACCAAAGCTGCACAATCTTTGCGTTTCCATGAACCGACTACAGTCTCTACCAGACGTTGGCAAATGGAGCAGTCTCGTGACTCTAGCGGCAGACGAGAACAGCATCAGTAGTGTGCCAGGCGGTTTCGAGACGCTCCAGACCCTGCGTCATGCTGACTTTTCCAGCAACGACATTCGGGTGATTCCGTCCGAGATTGGGCGTATGGAAAACCTGGCCATGCTACGTCTCGGCGGCAACCCTCTCCGGGACAAGAAGTTCTGCACAGCCACGACAGATGACATCAAGGCTGTGCTCGCCGGCCGACTAGAGCCGGAGCCAGAACCGGAACGACAGCAGAATTCCACGAACGGTCTGGATCTGACAGCGGCCGAGCTACAAGACGAACTTCGGGACGCAGTCACAGAATTGTCGGCGAAGACGGCGTCACAGAATCGACGACGGAGCAGCCTCGCAGGCCTAGGCATGGACGATAACGTGAGCGAGGGCCGGTCGGAGGACGTGTTTGCAACGCCGCCGACGTCAGCGCCACACACGCCGGCACGGTCACGTTCGCACACGGTGTCGAACCAGTTGTGGGTGGTCAAAGTGGGCGGGGTGCTGGACCGGTCGGAGACGGGATCGGCGGCGCTGCAGCCGGTGATTGCATCGCGAGTGGCGCAGGAGCACCAGGTGCGGGAGATCCACCTGCAGCGCAACATGTTTACCGCTCTGCCCGACACGCTGTCGTTTTTTGCAGAGACGCTAGCAGTGCTGTCGCTGGCACGCAACGCGCTGACAGGCGAGTCGTACCTGGGCGATGCGGGAGCGAGCGAGGGCCTGGACCTGCCGGTGCTGCGGGAGCTGAACCTGTCGTCGAACCACATCACGGGTCTGGGCCCGCTGGTGCGGCAGCTGCGGGCGCCGTCGCTGCGCAAGCTGGACGTCAGCGTCAACCGGGTGGCGATGCTGCCGGTGGGCAGACAGTTGCGGACGGCATTTCCGGAGCTGTCGGTGCTGCTGGCGAGCGACAACCGGCTGTCGGAGTTGGATCCCGACAGCATCCAGGGCCTGCGCGTTGTCGACGTGACCAACAACGACATTGAGCACCTCAACCCGCGCATTGGTCTACTGGGCGGCGTCGGCGGCCTCGAGCGCCTCGACGTGCTCGGAAACCGCTTCCGCGTGCCGCGCTTCAACGTTCTCGAGCGCGGCACCGAGGTCACCCTGCGATGGCTGCGCGGCCGCGTGCCTGTGGCCGAGATGAGCGCCTGGCGTGAGGCCAACAAGAGCAGCAGCAGCAATGGCGGCGGTAACAATGCCAGCGGCAATGGCGGTGACATTGTTGACGATGACGTGGACTAAATTTTGGGGGGCAATGGCGGTGTGTGTGTCAAATGGGCTGATGTGTCGACGCATTAACATATCAATGCCAACATTCTGACATTTTCGACTCGCTGAAGTGCGGCTGTTTTTTTTACACTCTCGGCGCTCCCTGGCGTGGTTTTTTTCCTAGCATCTGCCCTATTGTCTTTCTTTAATTCTCTATATACCACTTCCAGCACCTTTAAAAGGTCAACGTTCATATGTTCATGAAGCGGTGGTTTCGGGCTTGCGTCTCCCTTCTTGTAAACTCTGTTCCATTTCGATTCTTTCTTCTTCCATTCCGCCTGGCTACACCAAGCCGACTACTTCCTTCCCTGAGCTAGCAGCATTTAATATGTAATCAATCTTACAGCCAACAAAGCAAAATACGAGTAGGTGCAAAAAAACCCAAAAGCCTCGTCACGTGCCTGCTCACTTACACGAACGCGTCGTGACTCCCCCCATCTCTTTGCCTCCTGCTCTCGTTTGTTCTTACCCTTAGCATGACTACATCACGGCCGCGGCATCTGCATTTTTCTTGCTTCCCCCTCATTCTCTGAGTCTTCTACCCCTCTCCTCGACTTCCGCCATCCACTCTGTGTATATATTGGCCTCCCTCCAGCTACTTTTTGGTTTCTTTCTTTCTCTCCTAAACTCCAAAATAAACTTCTCAGCTGTCAAAGATTCTGCTACTTGCCGCTTTCTCATCAATTCAATGCCACCTTCTTTCTCCGCTCTTCACGACTATAAGTAACTGGCCTCCCCCCAGCTGCTATTCTATTTTCCTTCTCCTCTCCTTTCCTTCCAAACATTCTTCTGGACTTCTCCTCACCTCTCAAAAATTCTGCCGTCCCCTGCTCCTTCTCTGTTCCTTGCCACTTTCTGTCAGCCTCTTTACGAGTACAAATATCTGGCTACCCCCCCAGCTCTTTTCCAACTTTCTCCTTTCTCTCCTATCCTCCAAAAAAAAATTGCTGACACCCCAGTGTCTGAAAATCGTACTCGCCATACAGAAATCACCAGAAAACTTGGTTTTTTTCCGCCAAATTTCGTCGAGAAAATTGATTTTCTACACACTGGTCTCGACCAAATCAAGCTGGCATTTCAAGCTTGATATCTACTCTCGCCAGAGAAAAGACTCTCCGCAGATCTAAAATAAAAACCCCTCTACCAAAAGAAGCAATGGCGATTGCAATCACCGAGACCACTGTCTGCGGCAACGCAAAGGTCAGCAAGAAGCTTAGCACTCTGTCTAAGATTGGACGTGCTGCGCAGAAGCTGGCGCTCCGCCTAAAGGGCGGCTCAGTCTCGACAGACAAGAAGAGCAAGAAAGAGGCCAAGCAGCTGTCTGAGAAGCTGGCCCCGTCCATCATCTTCCAGCCTCCTTGGATGCCAGAGCCGGAAGAAGAAGAGGTCGACGTGGCAGAACAGCACTCCCTGCGCCGCAATGCCGTACAGGCCGTGGCCGAGTCGCTGAAGCAGTGCCCAGACGTCGGATGCTTCACACGGCACGGACCCAGCACCACAGACATGTATCCAGCCGAGCAGCAGCAGCCACAGCTAAAGGTGCAGGTGCAGGTGCAGGTTCAGGTGCAGGTGCAGGCACAGGCACAGGCACAGGCACAGGCACAGGCACAGGCGCAGGTGCAGAGACGGGCCAGCAGGGCGAACAGACCCAGCCGCCCGTCCTCCTTCTTGCTGTCCTCGCTGCCCTCGCCATCTCTACCGTCCTCTAGGGCAACACCCCTCCAGAGTCGCCGGCCGATTTCTTTTCACCCGGCCATGTCCCAGACGCCAGTGTCCATGATGGACTCTCGCAGGCACTCGTGGTCGCCGGCCTGGTCTGTCGAGGTAGAGCCACTGCACGCTCCACCTCAGTCTCGCCATCCACGCTTTTTCTCTGCCTATGAAGCAGGCACACAGAGCCTCCGCAGAAGAGTGGCGGATGAGGAGAAAGCGCCTGAGCCTGACAGCGACAATGAGTCAGACTACGGCGACGAGGATGACGAAGATGATGAGGGGCACTGCGATGAAGGCATCTACCTCGCTCGTCTGGCCATCTCTCACCAATGAATGGTGGTCTCTCTTTTCACTACCTCATGTCGCTACTTTCTTTTTTCTTTTTCTTTTTTTCAATTTCGCTCTCCATTCTTCGTGGAGTTTTGATCTGCATTTTGCAAGCGAGCAAGCTGAAACTAATTTTGTCGATACCCAAGCCTATACTCTAATGGCTAGTTACATCAGATAGTTGAATTAAATTGAAAATTAATTCTCAATATTTTAAGCTCGAATTGTATACGTAGAAATTGTGTACATGTAGATTTTTATGTTTCCTTTGCCTTCCATTTTGTTGTTGTGCTCTGAGTACTGTCGTACATACGACGTACACTCATCCCACAGTCTGGCTCACGTGCAGCGCTAAAAGCGTACACACGTGACCATTACTAATCTGCCAGCTTATTCACGCACAAACAAGGCGGCCATGCCCATGCCGGTGCCGATGCACATGCTGGCAACGCCAATCTCGCCGCCATCGCGGTGCAGGCCGTGCAGCAGGGTGGTGGCCATGCGGGCGCCGGTGGCACCGAGCGGGTGGCCGAGGGCGATGGCGCCGCCGTCGGGGTTGACGAGCGCGCGGGGGCGGCGGGCAGCGTCAGTCTCGTCGTACTCGGACTCGGCCCAGGCGGACTCGAGGCCGAGCTGGCGGAGGCAGTAGAGGGCCTGGCTGGCAAAGGCCTCGTTGATCTCCCAGCGGTGGACGTCAGCGGTGGAGAGGCCGAGGCGGTCGAGCAGGGCGGGAATG
>JRUC01000883.1:0-10712 GCA_000806385.1 Leptographium procerum | reverse complement strand
GGGCATGGAGGCGCAACTGGCAGCGTGGAGGCGGATCAAATCAACAAATCTTGCATACCAGGACGGATCACGGCTGATAGAAGAGGGACGGGGCGTGTGGGCGGGCGAGCATGTACATTATGGTGTCCCATGTTCTTTTTGTTTACCAATATACCTCGTCAAGTTGCAGACAGAGTGCATACACATACGTTTGCTTACATAATGTAACGAGAGCATGTATTTGGGCTTGACTTCCGGTGACTGACAGGTATTTTCCTTTGCCTACTGTGGGATCCAGAGGACTGGAACACGTTAAGATACTCACTGAACTGAGTGGAAACGAGAACAAGGCTACTGGGGAGCTTGGGGGACGGCGGTGTGTGTTTCATGAAATGCTAACCGTCGTGTCTCTTCGGCACAGTGCACATATGACCGTATGAGTATTCGTAAAAAGCACTGTAGCTGTAGCTGTAGCTGCAGACAAACGCGTCTGACGCGTTAATGGATTTTGTAGCGCTAAACCTCTTCGACACAGAGCATCAACGTCCTCTTGAAGGACATATCGCCGCCATGACTACTACGACGGACGAGCCCCCTGCGGGCAAGGAGATGACTGGTATCCATTCTGGCGCGGACAAGCCTGTCGATGCTGCAGCTGCAGCCGCTGCTGCCGCCAAGTTCCACCATCCCTACACGCCCTACGATGTGCAGATGGACTTTATGCGGGCCGTCTACGACGCCTGCGCGGCCGGCGGCGGCCAGGTGGCCATCCTCGAGAGCCCGACCGGCACGGGCAAGTCGCTGTCGCTGATCTGCGGGGCGCTGACCTGGCTACGGCAGCACTGGCGGGGACAGCAGGCGGCGGAGGCAGCAGTTGGAGTGACGACAACGGGAGATGATGGCGAGCCCGACTGGGTGGTGGAGCAGATGCTGCGGCGACGGCGCGAGGCGCTGCGGCAGCGGTGGGAGAGGCGAGAGGCGCGGCTGGCGGCGGCCCGTCGACGCGAAGAGCAGCAGGCGGCCGAGGAGGAGCGGCAGCAGCGGCGGGGAGGGGGGAAGCGGCGGCGGGTGGATGTCCAGTTCGGTAGCGACAGGACGACAACGACGAAGAAGAGAGAGGACGAAGAGGAGGACGAGTTTCTGCTGGGAGAAACGGGCGGAGACGCAACAGCAGCAACAGCAACATCCGGCACTGGCATCGTTGAATCGGACGACCGGCTGTCGTGGCTGTCGGCGGAGACGCGGGCGATGATGGAGAAGGCGGGGCTGGTGGCGGGGGCGAGGGACGAGGAGGACGAGGCGGACGAGGACGAGGACGAGGACGACGTAAAGGTGAGCTTGAGTGGGAAGTGTGTGCGTTGTTACAGTCGTTCATGTTGTTGCCTTTCTGGTGTCAACTTTCTGCCAGGATTTTATGGCTGCCGTCATGCACGTTGGCGCCTGCCTTTGCGCCTTCCTCTGGCATCTTCTTGGCACCTTCTTCTTGGAGCTTTCCTCTCACTACCTTCCATCTACACAGTCGCACTTGCCTCCACTCTCTTCTCTTTGAGATCCCCTGTGCGCCTCCTTGAATCTCTTGCTTCCCTTCCTCTTCCTCTTTCTCTTTCTCCTTCTTCTCCTCCTCCCTCTCTTCCAGCCTCAGCTCCTGTCACTGCCTCTGCTTCTCAATTTCTCTTCACCCGCTGACCCCCAGATCTACTATGCCTCCCGCACCCACTCGCAGCTCACCCAGTTCATCGCCGAGCTGCGACGCCCGGCCTTTCCCTCATCGCTGCCCGACTTCTCGGATCATCACGCGGACGGCAGCTCTCCTCCGCCGGCTGCCGCCGCCGCTGAGCCGGTCCGTCACATCCCGCTGTCCTCGCGTCAGCGCCTCTGCATCAACCCGGCCGTGGCGCGGCTGGGCTCTGTCGGTGCCATCAACGACCGGTGCGCAGAGCTGCAGAAGCCGAAGAGGGCAAGTGCGAAAGACAAGACCGAAATGACCGAAAAGAAGACCCAGAAGGGCTGCCCGTTTGCCCCGTCCGCCGACAACCGCGCGGCCGAGCGGCAGTTCCGCGATACCGCCTTAGCCACGCTGCCTGACATTGAGGACCTCTACCGGCTAGGCGCAGGGCTGCGCGTGTGCCCGTACTATGCGTCACGGCGGGCGGCGTCCGCCGGCGCCGAGATCGTCACGCTGCCGTACCCGCTGCTGCTGCACCGAGCTGCCCGCGAGGCGCTGGGCATCCGGCTAGCCAATAGCATCGTGATCGTCGACGAGGCGCACAACATCATGGACGCAGTGGCCGGCGTGCACGCGGCGGCCGTGCGGTTTTCGGACCTGCGGCGTGCCCGGCAGCTGCTGGCCGTCTACGTGCGCCGCTTCGGCCGCCGGCTGCGGGGCGACGGCCGCGTGATGGTCGGCCAGCTGGGCCGCGTGATCCAGGGGCTCAGCGCCTGGATGGAGGGCATGCTGGCGGCAGATGGAAGCAATAGCAAGGGCAGCAGCAGCACATCCACTCAGGGCGTCGTCGATCCATCGGCATTGCTGCGCCACAAGGGCGCCGACCAGATAAATCTGTTTGAGCTCGTGCAGTACATCCAGGCGTCCAAGCTGGCCTTCAAAGTCGAGAGCTACGGGGCTTACGTGGAGGAGGAGACGGCAGAGACGCTCCAGAAAAGCCAGAGAGTAACCCACAAAGACCAGCAGCAGCAGACAGATTCCCCACACAGCTCTCCCGTCCTCCACACGCTCGTCTCCTTCCTGCTGGCCCTGACCAACCTCAGCAGCGAGGGCCGGATCTTTTACGAGCGCTTGCCGCCCGCTGCTGCCGGCGCTTCTCCCGACCTCAAGCTCTCCTACCTCCTTCTGTCGCCCACCCACGCCTTCTCTTCTATCGCTGCCTCCGCCCGCGCTGTCATCCTCGCCGGCGGCACCATGGCCCCCTTCTCCGACTACCGCTCCCATCTGTTCCCCAGCCACGCCTCCGAACGCATAACCACCCTCAGCTGCGGCCACGTCATCCCGCCGTCGAACTTGTGCGTGTGGACGTTGGGGTCCACCTCGGCGTCATCCTCGCCCCTCGACTTCTCCTTCCAGAAGCGTAGCGCCTCCTCGACCATCCGCGACCTCGGCGTCGCCCTACTCAACCTCTGCGCCGTCGTGCCTGACGGCGTCGTCGTCTTCTTCCCCAGCTACGGATATCTGGACGAGGTCGTCGCCGCCTGGAAGACTGCTAGCCCCGTGGTAGCTGGTGGTGGCGCTGCAACGTCGCTCTGGGATCGTCTCTGTGCTCGCAAGACTGTCTTTCTCGAGACGCGCGGTGCCTCCAGCGACGATGTCTTGGCTGCGTACAGCCGAGCGATCCTGGGAGGTGACACAGATGATAAGACCGACAAGGCCCCCGACTCAGCTCCCAAGACGGCCCCGAAGACGGCCCCTCAGCCGCTCGGCGCCCTCCTCTTCAGTGTCGTGGGCGGGAAGATGAGTGAGGGCATCAACTTCGCTGACCGCCTCGGCCGCTGCGTCGTCGTCGTCGGCCTCCCGTTTCCAAACCCCCATGCGCCCGACTGGAAGGCTCGCATGCAGTACATTGAGGCCACGGCCAAGGAGAACAGCTCTAAGGACAGCAACGGAAACTCCTCCCTCTCCCCTGCCCAGCAGGCCCGCGACTTTTATGAAAACGCCTGCATGCGCGCCGTCAACCAGAGCATCGGCCGCGCCATCCGCCATCGCGCCGACTACGCCGCCATCGTCTTGGCCGACCACCGCTTCGCCACGCCGCGCATACGCAGAAAGTTGCCCGCCTGGATCCGCGACGGCATGGTCGCCGGCAGCGAGGACCGCGCCCTGTCCTCCATGGTCGCCACCCTTGGAGGCTTCTTCCGTAAGAAGAAGGCAGAGGAGGCGAACAAGTGAGTGGGGGTGAGTGGGGGGTGGCGTGACAAAGAACTTTTGCATAGCGGTGAGAGCAACTCCCATGAGTGTTTAGTGCTCACCGCGATAATTTACGATCAAGGGCCTCTCGATTGTGAAATGGAACAAAGAACAAACAAAAACAGCCGGCCATCTTGTAACTTAGTCACGGTATATTTGTCTTTTACATATATGGGCAGAGAGCCGGCTAATCCTCATCAGATCGTATATCGTATTCGTTTCGTCGTCGAGGAAGCACAAAAAAAAACATGCTCGTTGAAAGAGGATCCAGAAAAACAAGTCCATCCCCTTCCTTTAAACTCCCAAGGACCGCCGGCTGCCACACGCCTTCACCATCGCTCCCCCCGACGACGTCCCCCCAGCTCGTCCACCCGGTCAAACTTGTAGAGCACGTTCAGCTCACCGTTGCGCCGCGCCTCAGAAACCAGGCTCCTGATCATGTCGCCGGCGCGCATCATTCCCAGCCCTGTAAATCTGCCAACGCCAACACTGCCACCGCCACCACTGCCATATGATCTCGGCACCCGTCTCCTTAGCGTCAAGCGGACCGGCATCTTATCGTTATCGTTGATACCATTTCTACTGCTGCTGCTGCTGCTGCTGCTGCTCGCTCCGCCTGGCGCCTCTCTGGCCTCCTGCTCTGAGCTCCATCCGCTCCCTGGACGTGATGATGGTGGCGGCGGCGGCGGTGGTGCCCTGGACGGCGAGGCTTCCCGCTTGCGCTTGACCCGCTGTCGCTTCAGCGGCCATCTCAGTGGAAACAGGCGCGGACGAGACGGGCTGTCGCCGTCTTCCCTGCCTCGCGAGACCTGCCTCCGGTCTTGCCTCAGCTGCATCAAGTCTCCTCCATGGCTGCTGCCCGGAGGTGGCGCAGCCGTCTTTGCATCCGAAGCGGAGAGCGGCCACCGCATGGGCGCCAGCGGACGCTGCAGCGAGCACGAGACATCATCGTCGTCACTGTCGCTGTCGCTGTCGCTGCTTGTGTTGCTGTCGGTGTTGCTATCTGTGCTTTCCTCGTCGCGGCTGTCGCTGCCTTGCCTGCTGTCCAAGCCGTGCTTGCTGCATCTGCCGGCGGCGTCGCTCTCGTCCGTGTTGTTGTCTATGTCGTGCCTCCTGCCATTCACAATCATGCTTATAGATCTTCTTCCACGCCTTTTCTCCCTGCTCTCTTTAGGTGGGAGGCTAGCATCTGCCCCTCTTGCTGGTGGCGCGTGCTTGGAGCTCCGTATGAGCATCGGAAACGGCAGGGGTCCCGAAGCAAATGACAGGTCCCCCTTTTCTCGGTCCCTGGATCGGGCCAGCCGCTTTCGCACTGGTGATGATGTGCGACTTGCACTCCGGCTTCGATCACCAGTGCTGCTGCGGTGGCTAAAGTCAGGCAGAGACGGCGTCCACCATGATTTTAACGACTGCTGGTGCTGCACCAGGAGGCCGAGCTCTGTGAGAGAGGGCAGCGCTGCGGCTGCTGGCTGGGGGCTCTCCATGCCTTCAGGTGGAGGTGAGGCAGCTGGAAAGCTCGTAGATGACGCGAGAGCGAGTAGTGGTGTTCCAATGCAATATCGTTGGCGCAGATAGGCGGTTACTTATATGCGTCGGAAATATGCTGCTCGTGCCACGGGGTGAAATCTCCTTTCAATGTTGTTTCGAGCCAGGAATGGCAGAATACTAAACGAGATGACCACAGCAAGGCGGGAGGGGAGAGAAAGGATGGACCGACCGACTTTTGCGTACGGTACTGTCAAAAGTGGGCTGGGCTATCCCTTCTCGCTCAACCGCCGGGGTACTTTTGACAAAAGACTTGTGGAGAATCTAGCTGTGTTTAGTGTTTGGGGCCACTGCTGGGACGAGAAGGAATGCGATGAGAGTGCCGAGTGCCGAAATGTGTGTGCTGCAGACCAGGGGAAGGAAAAGCTGGGAAGAGGCGGATTGACAAAAAATTTTGTGCTCCTGGAGAAAGTGGAAAGGACGAGAGGAGAGAGAGCAGCGCCCATAAAAGACAACGAGCATAAGAGTAACGCCACGAAAGCTGAGAGAGAGAGAGAGAGAGAATTGGGCAGGCTGTCTTGAGCTGTTTCGTATTATCCTGCTGACAGCATTGCGGCCCGAAGCGGCAGCTTGGCGGTATATCCAACAATGAAGCAACAGCAGCAAAAGCAGCCAGCCAACAGGAGCCAGCAGAAGCCAAAACTGGGACCGCAGCAAGAGCCAGCAGAGAGCTGTTGACAACTCATAATAGCGCACGTCCCAGTGCCAAGGCCTGGCGTGCACTATCTGCACTATCTCGCACACTGCATTAGGCGGCGGTGGGGTGGAGAGAAAAGCCTAGTACAGA
Source organism: Leptographium procerum (assembly GCA_000806385.1). Classification (NCBI taxonomy): domain Eukaryota; kingdom Fungi; phylum Ascomycota; class Sordariomycetes; order Ophiostomatales; family Ophiostomataceae; genus Leptographium; species Leptographium procerum. The sequence continues at coordinate 4,482 of JRUC01000883.1, read as the reverse complement.
TTGGTGAACCCAGAGATGCAAGCAGGGAGGTGGGGAGAGGGGGGAGGGGACAAAAAGAAGGAAAAGGAACGACGAAAAAGAAAACATGCATGATAGGGCCTGCATTCCAGCAGCCCTGTCAACCGCAGAGAGAGGCATGGCCGATTAAAGGGAGGCTTTGAGACAGCAGCAGCAAAAGCAGGGCAGAAATAGAGACAAACAAAAACAGATACGAAAGGAAGACGAGAAACGAGAGGAGATTGAGCCAGAAATTGAACCAGAAACTGAACACGCCGTTAAGAGGCAAGAGAGGTCATGCCTCACACGCTGCCTGCCTCCTTCCGTTCTTGCCGGAGGTGTCTCGTTGCACCAAGAAGTCCCTCTGGTCGCACCTTCCGCTTCCCCGTATCCAGCATTCTGTTCACCGTGCGCTTTCGTCCTTTCTGCGCACGGCGTCAGAGCACACCACCTGTGCTACTCGTACTCGTACGAGTACACCGCAAATGCTTGACAGACTGCTTGACGGACTGCCTGTCAGTTATCTTGTCACGCAGCACTTATGCTAGTACTCGTACCGGTACACGCACGAGATGCCTCAGACAGACTTTAGTATTCGTACTCATAATCGGCAAGTCCCGCGCACGGGCGTCTCGATCTTCCCCGCCGTGTCTTTCAACAGGCGAGAACTCAAACTCGAGGTTCCTCGCTCTCTCACATAGTCTCACACAGTCAAGTCTCTTTGCTACGAGTACAAGGCCACCGAGCGAAAGCTGCACGACGTGTGTACCTTCCTACTTTGTACTCAAAGCTCACAGCTCACAACCCCAAAAAGAGATCGTCCCCCCACAAGAGAGGGAGACCCGCCGATACGCTGCATAAATCGCCACTAAAATCGGTATCTCACACCACTCTTTAGCGACCTAGCACGCTTTTCCCTTGCTTCTTTGCCTGTTTTTAGTTCTTGCTCTCGTAAGATACCTCCCCCATTCCACCAGCTCGTGCCAAGCCGCACCGGCTGAAGGAGAGACACAGAGACATTTCAGAAATATCTTACGTAGGGCATGCAGGACCCATTATCTGCCGTTGTTGTGCATCCCATCAAGGGGACGAATAATGTGAGATACTACGGAGTATTTCCACCAGCTAGTTGGGGTGCAGATCCTTTGGCAGGCATTTCGGCCACTAGTCCCTCCCGCCAGCAGAGAACAAAGCTTGCCAGTAGCAGGATAGTCTTTTATTGTCATGTCTCTTGCTACGGAGTTATGGTCTTGTTTCTTCATCGGAGGGCTCGGAGCGGGAATTTAGCTGCCGTTTTGAATTCCTCCCGCCGCAGAGCTTATGTGCTTAGCCCGACTCTCTTCGGCACAACAGGTAGCGCTGCAATCTCTGCTTCAGCTACAAAATGCTTTTCTGATCCTCCTCCTCCTTCTTCTCTGCAGACTCGTTTACTCGTACATGCCGCCTCCTCTCGTCCTGCTGCTGCCTGGCTGCTCCTGATTAGCTCTGGAAATCGCTATGTTCTAAAACGCGCATGAGCCCTCCGCTCTGCGCCCCAAGTAACAGTACGAGTACGCGTAATACAAATCCTCATAATCCGTACTCGCCCACCTGGGTGATACCGCCATGCTCGTACAGCCCCAGATACAGTCTCGTCTTTCGTCTTTAGCATGTCACGTGTGCTTTCCATACTCGTACTCTGTTGTTCTATTGCTTCTTACAGTAATAATGGCAGCTTTTGCTAGCGTCGCTTTTTTCCGGCCTTCTTCTCCATTTCCCTTTTCTTTTCTCCCGAATGACACTGCCGGTCCCAGCCGGTCCAGGAAAACCAACCATGCTGACTAGAAATGCAACATAAAAACGGCCCTTGAGCAATTACATCTCGTCATCGCCCGTCCTCTGGGCCCCTGAACAGCTCTGCCCTTGTGCGCATCCGGCCTAGCCGACTGCAGGAACCATGGCCAACCTAATTTTAAATATCCCGAGCACGGTTCTCTTCCCGGTCCAGTCCCCAATAGTTCGTCGATGCTAATACATCAGAATATCTGTTCGTATTATGCTCGAATTTCCCATTCTGCAACGCGTGACGGACTGGACACGATGAAGAGGACAATAGGCCCAGGCCCCCGGCCCTCATAGAATATTCTTTTCAACCCTGGCCCCTGTCTTCCTCTTACTCGTATCTTACACGTACACCTTGTTTGTTCCACCCCTTTCCCCCCTCGCCTTCTTTCTCCAGCGGGACTTGGGGCCCGGCGATTTCATGTGCTGCTCTGTCGATCTACCTAAAACGGCTCCTGTTTTTTGTTTTTTTACTTCATTTTCCATATTCCCAACTTCTACGCGTTCTTCCGCCCACCAGGCGCCCTTTTTTCGACATGACATCTGTCTCTCTGCTGCGCCAAAATGGCGACCTGGGCCATGAATCCGACCCGGAATCGAACCGACTACTTCCGCCCTCTGACCGCCGCCGGATGCGCCACCAGGTGCGCATCCAGGGTCGCCTCGTACTGGTGCGCAGTGTGTCAGCCATGCATCTGCCACCTCCGTCTCCGTCTCCATCGTCCTCATCACCGTCGCCGTCGACAGTACCACAGCCGGCCGTTCCACGGCACGATCCTGCCGTCGGGAGCGTAGTCGGGCGGAGGAGGCGGCAGGGGAAGTCACAAAAGCAGCAGCAGCAGCAAGGTTCGCGCCAGCCAAGCTTAGACGACGGCACCAGCGATACGGACGAGGAGGAGGACACGAACGAGACGGCACGGCGCGACCGGCAGCGGCGCGGTTACGGCATAGGCGGCGCGGGGAACATCCGTACGTTATGAGGCCCGATTATACTTCGCTGCCTGGCTAACACACCCCACTCTTCTCCACAGGTCGGCCGACAGAAGTCCCCTTTCTGTCATCGAGAACAGGAGGTGTGGCGTCTAGGCCGAGAACCGCTCACGGCACAGAACAGGGCGCACAGGACGGACAGGACGGCGATGGCACGCGCGAACCCCGGCCATGGGCCTGGATGCGGAGCCTTTTAGGACGCCGGGGTGGGCGGCCAACGGAAAATGCGCCATGAGCGAACGAGCGAACGAAAGAAGGATATGGAAATGGCAGGGAGAGAAAGGGAAGTTGTAATAAGGAGGTCATCATGACACGCATTACTGGCGCCTGTTTCTTTTTTTTTTTTTTTGTTTTCATACACGTCTGGGCGTTTCTAGATTTAGGGTTAGACTAGCACGACGCCACGAGAGGTTAGGGATCATGTTCTCGCGAGCCACGCGGCGAGGAAAATGAAATGAGGATTGACGGTAGCTCGCGCTCGTTATTTGTTTGGGCATTGATTCAGAGTGACTAATAAATTCAATTTCATTCCAGGTGCGGTCTTGCTTCTTGAAGCTAAGTGTAGAAGCCAAACTCCACCGCTACAGGGGCTGTAACTCAGTGGTAGAGTGCTCGCTTTGCATGCGAGAAGCCTAGGGTTCGATCCCCTACTGCTCCAACTGTACCAACACTCGAAAGCGAGTTTATTTTTTGCGTTGCTCCCCAGCAATGTCTTATACTTTTATCTACTTTTATCCAGCTTTTTTTTCTCTTCAGAAAAAGGATCAGGAATTGTAACAGCACGTCAGTACTTCTTTTTGAATGGCTGCACATTTTTACTGCTTGCACTTCTATATACGCACTAGTGATTCTCTCTGTGAACGGAGGCTGCTACGAAAATCACAAGTTCAAAAAATCATGAGAAAATGACCGGTGTAGTTGTTAGTTGTTACTTTTTATTCTACAGCTCATGCCACACCTAGCGCTATTCGCAAAGCGCGAAGATAGCTCAGTTCTGCTTTGAGGAGAATCAGCGGTGATGGATAGCAACGACAAACCCGCCTTAAATGATCTACAAGTTGGATTCCTTTTCTTTGTCGTCAAGGCGAAGTCATCATGCTTGCCCGTGTCATCGAAGCAGCGTCTTTGGCAAGCGAACTCTGTTTGGCTCGCCTGCTCCTTTTGTTCCTCTCATCTAAGGCAAAGGGCCTACTTACACCATCCGCGTGCTTCGTGATGTTTCAACAAAGTGTGGCATCGTGTTTCTCTGGAGTTCTATTCCTTTCGGTACATAGGCTAGTTCTTCATCTTCTTCCTCGTTGGAATCGCATTCGCCACTCCCAGCATCCCCATCTTCCGCGTTTCCTTAGCCGGTAGTATCTTCAGTAAGCTCCTCTTCAAGCGTAGTTTCATCATAGCCGCTTCCCTGTTCAATAACTACCTACCCCTTACACTAGATATCCATACATGTAGACTGGTCTTTGTTTCCCCTTAACGGATACTCACCCAGGACACCACGCGAAGGTGCCAGCCTGTCGTCCTAGTACTAAAAACCCAAAATAGAAACGCGAAAACGCAGAAAGCAGAAACGCCATAACGCCCTAATGCCTGAAACCAAAAAGCCCTCACATCTCAGTGGTCATAAAGTGCAATCTCCTGAAGCTCGGTCGCCCGGTCCGTTCTCCCCCTCTGGCC
>JRUC01000880.1:0-10729 GCA_000806385.1 Leptographium procerum | reverse complement strand
GCAACCTCAGCAGCAACCTCAGCAGCAACCTCAGCAGCAACCTCAGCAGCAACCTCAGCAGCAACCTCAGCAGCAACCCCAGCAGCAGGGCCCGCCTTTTTCCATGCGGGGCCAGCCAGGCGGCCCGCAGTTTGTGCCACAGGGAGGATGGAAGTTGAAGGAGTCCCATCTGCAGGAGCCGCTCGCTTCTACACGCCAGCGCACATCGCCCACGACGACACCCGAGCTGCAGTATTACGGGTTCGACAAGGAGGCCGAGCTGCTCTCGGCCGAGTCAACCGCTGCTACTGCCACCATGGGTACTGGACAGCCTGAGCCGTCAGCGCAGCAGCTCATGGAAAACAACGGCACCATTTCGCCACCAACGCCATTAATGGAGCAGCTGGCCGGTGGTGGGGATCAGCAGCAACATGAGCAGGGGCGACAGCAGCAACAGCAACAGCAACAGCAACAGCAACAGCAACAGCAACAGCAACAGCAACAGCAACAGCAACAGCAACAGCAACAGCAGCAGTCAGCCGCGATAGCTTCTACCAACAGGACAACTGCTCCTCAGGATGCGATGAACGCTGGCGAAAGAAATTGGTACGCTCCAAATGGAGATAACCCTGCAGTTCCCATGCAACTCCAGCAGTCTCCCCGAGATCAGCAGCTGGAGTCTCAGAAGCCACCGCAATTCCAGCCTCAGCAACAACAGCAGTTCCAGTTTCAGTCCCAGCCCCGGTCCCAGCAGCAGCAAGGCGGCGGGCCGACCCGGGGACCACTACCCACCGCTGTTATTGACAATAATGCTGCGGACGATAAGAGCCGACGCTTCTCCATGATCAGCAGCTGGCGCCAATCTGTCCATAGCACGCCACCGCCGTCATCGCCCTCCTTGCGTCCGCCTCCATCTTCCCACGCAGCGTCAGACACCACATCTTCATTGCAGCAGCAGCAGCAGCAGCAGCAGCAGGCTCAACAACATCCTCAGTATGCTCAGCATCATCAGCATCATCAGCACCAACAGATTTCCGTTGGAAAACTGCGCGGCTTTCTTCCCTTCGGCAGGGGAAAACATGACGATACCAGCCGGCCGTCATCAGCACAGCCGCGAAGATCTTTTGAATCCCAAGGCGTCCAAGCGCCGCCACGCCTTCACGGACAGGCAAGCAGATTCCCTCAGGGACCGGCTTTGCAACGATTTCCACAACAACAACAACAACAACAACAACAACAACAACAACAACAACAACAACAGCAGCAGCAGCAGCAGCAGCAGCAGCAGCAGCACCCATCGCCTGCTCTACGTATGCCCTCTAGTACACAAATTAAAACGCAGGTGGCTCCTGGCCAAGAGCCCCTGTACGGCGGGCCTAATATGCCGAGCAGCGCTCCCGTCCAACCGCCTCGGGCGCCGCAGAACTATGGAGAGAATGGCCAGAATCATGGCTCTTCCCAACTTTCCCATTGGGCAACGCCGGGCCAGCAACAGCAGCAGCAGCAGCAGCAACAGCAGCAATTGTTCCCTCCCCCCCATCAGATTGGGCGAGCAGACACTTTCGGTAGTTTTGTCTCCTCCGAGGAGGATAAGTCCAGCAGGCGAGGCTCCAGCCTCCTCTCGGGATTTTTTGGTAAGGGCAAAACTAAAGACAAAGGCCAGACAGCGTCCAGTAGTACACCTGCGCCGGCGCAGCCGACATCTCAGAACGGACCGCCACCGCTTAGGCAGTCTACCTTTTCTGGCCTAGGCGGACTCACTCATCAGCACCATCAGCAGCAGCAGCAGCAACAGCAACAGCAACAGCAGCAACAGCAACAACAGGGGCCCGTATTCGCTGAAGGGCTGCCGCTATCCGGGTCTGTCTGGGAACGGGGTCCGCATGCTGGCCGACCCCGTGCCGGCTCCAATGCCATGCAGCAGCAGCAAAGGCTACAGCGGCCGCCACAACAGCAGCAGCAACAGCAACAGCAACAGCAACAGCAAAAACAACAGCAGCAGCCGTCGTCCCTGGAGACGATCTTGACAAGCTCTACGTCTTCGCCCTTTTCTCCTATTACAATGACGAATACGCGCCCCGGCACAATCCACCAAGAAGGTCTGCGGCCTGAAGGAGCGATGCCGTCAATGACGCCTACCGGGGGTGTGGCTGGTAGACCGTCGCCTTGGTCACCAGGGGAGCCGTCGTCTACCAGCCCCAACATCGAGCAGATGTCAATCAGAAGCGTCCCAGCTGCAGGTGCCCCCAGCTTTACGACACCACAAGCCCATGGCCGCCTGCCATCCGCATCAACTGGGCCGGCCGCGCGCAAACCAGTGCGAGGTGGCCTACCCACGCCGCCTCCAGCCCAGATGACGCAGCCAGCACAGCTAGCACAGCCGGAAAAGCCAGAACAGCCGGCACAGCAAACAAGACAGCTTTCGGCGGCTCCTCTACCGCCAGGCGCACAGATCTTTCCGCAGCCGGATACTGCGCTGCCACTTCGATTCACTGACCCTATTGACCGCCCGCCTTCTGCCATGTCGGATGCTCCAGCAGGCGGTGCTGATGCCGATAGTGCATCGCGCCATGTCCCCTCGCCGTCTATCTCGATGTCCACCAACCAGCCGGCAGCTGACACAGTGAGCCTGGCAACATCGATCGCGCCGACACCTCCACCTCAACAACAGCAGCAGCAACAATTTTTCCAGCGGTCGAAGCTGTCCTCAGAAGTAGCGCAGCAGAAATACGACATAGGGCAGAGATCGACTGGGCCGTATTTGCAGAGCGCGCAGCCTTCGGGCGATCAGTTCCAGGGCCAAGCCAAGACATTCCCTGATCTGGCCGCTAACCAAGGCAACCGTGCCTACCATGCCGGCCAAGGATTTGCCCCGCAGAATGTGGCTTTGGAGTACGGGACGGCAGACATTTCAGTGTCACAGCAGCAGCCAGAGAAGCCGGAGAAGGAAAAGGACCGGTCCAAGAAGCTATTTGGCCGCTTCCGCCGTCCCAAAAACAGCTCTATGGATCCGCGGGGCCCGCCACCGGGAGGGCCGCAGTATCCTGCCGAGTTTTCGCCGGCTACGCCGCGCTCTCAAAAACAGGGCCAGCCTGTGATCAGCGCTCCCATCGATGGCACATTCCGTGGCCCTGGTAGTCCTCACGGGCCTGCTAGTGGCCTGGGTGGCATCCATAGCGGTCCTATTGGCGGCCCCTTTCCCCCTCCACAGCAGCAACAACTGGTGGACTACAGCCTGCAGAAGCCACAGCAGATGCAGCAGACGCAGGGTTCTCTTCAGGGCCAGATGCAAGGCGACAGCAGGCAGAGGCTTTCCAACCGCATGTATCAAGACCAGCGGCAGCAGCAACGACCAAACCCGGTTTCGTCGGACTCTGTGTCTGGGCCGCCACTTTCACGTGAACAGGCTCTTCAGAAGCAGATATCTCTGCGGGAAGCACAGCAACAGCAGCCGACCCCCCAGCAGGGAGCCGCTGGCATGTCCAGGCCACTGCAGTTGCCACCAGCACAACAACAGCAACAATCACAGCTACAACAGAACCAAAGGCAGAAACAGATCCAACAGCCGGGCGCACCGATTGTGCCGTTTGGGTCGACCTACCGCAGCCAGACGCAGCCCGTCGAATCGCCGTTGCAGAGCCGGAAGCGAGTCCAACAGCAGAAGATACAGGCCGAGCCGCAGTATGGCAACGTTCCTATCCCCATGGGCTATGCTGCAGTTCATGGCGAGGGCATGTTGGCGCCGTCGCAATATAATATCGGACAGGGGGCACAGTTCCAGCAGCAACAGCAACAGCAACAGCAACAGCAACAGCAACAGCAACAGCAACAGCAACAGCACCAGCAGCAACTGAAAATGCAAAAACAGCAGGAATTCGTTTCCTACCAGCTGCAAAATGCCACTGCTTACCAGCAACAGCCACAGCTACGGCCTCTAGCTGGAGTCGCATCCCAAAAACAAGCCACTGGGCCAGGCCAAGCTTATAGCCAAGCCTACAACAGCCAAGCAGCTCCACGGGGAACACCTGAAGTGACCGCCCAGGCTTTCCCACAGGGTCAGATGCCGCCAGTCGTTGCTAGTAACCAGCAGGGGATTGCGACACCTCCCTTTGCTCCAAACCCCAATACGACCTCGGCGTACGCGCAACCGGTTCAAGGTAGCCAACATACTGTGTCTTCCAACACAACACATAGCCAACCGGAGCAGGCTGTGCCGCATCCATTGCAACAGCATCCGGTCCAGTATGACACCCCTATGACTGGTTATGCTAGAATCCCGACTGCTTCCTCTGCACCTACGCTTCCGTTTCAGCAGCTGCAGCAGCAGCAGCAGCAGCAGCTGCAGCAGCAAGAACATAATGCCCAAGCGCCATACACAGTCTCACTTCCACGTATTGTGGACAACCGACGGAGCCCAATCGGGGATCCTGCCCTGCCCACACCGCCAGTGCAGGCTCATCCACAGGCCGACTACTACCAACAACCACAGCAAAGGTTCCCGACTCAGTACCAACCGGAAGCACTACAGACACAACAAATGTCTCTTTTATCGCGTATATCTCAGACTACGTCTCAGTCCCAGGCAGAATCCCAAGCACAGCCGCAGACTGAGGCACAGCCACCGGCTCTCGACGGCGGGATGCCGGATAGGCCATTTTATCAGCAGCAGCAGCAGCAACAACAACAACAACAACAGCAACAACAACAACAACATATTTCCCAAGATGAGAGACGAGAGAGGGAGGCTGGGGCCTCAGACTCAGCCATCTCGTCGCTCCACGCAACTCCCGACTCGGCCCCAGTGCAGCTCAATGTTGATACCGTTCTCGCCACGGCCAACATTCCTAGTAGTTCCACGAGCGATCCTCCCACAGGTACGCCTATGGACAGTACCATGGCACCGGCACCACTGCGCATCAACAGCCCCGAGCCGCACACTCAGCCATTGCAAGCGCAGCTGTCGGGTTCGGGACAGGCGTTCATCCAGACAACAGCTGCCGAAAGCCAGGCCACTGCCTATGAGAGTGCTCTGCGACAGACATCACTCTCTGCACTGTCACCACCTGTCGCTGAGGATGACCTCTACAGTAGCACACCGCTGGTTTCTGGCCAGCCCTTCGAGCAGGCGATTCAACACCTCACACCCTCCCAGGAACCGCCAATTGTAGAAGCATCCGTGATAGACACACCACCGGCGGCAATCTCAGCCTCATCATATGCCTTGCCGACGCCGTCACCTCCGGCCGTCCTCACCGTAGCAGCCACGGCCGCCACAACAGCCACAGCAGGTGAGGCAGAGCCACACGTCTCTCCTAACGTCGAACCTCCGTCGCCGGTGGATGACGACTACTTCGACATTCCGCCAGCCACAACGACAGCGATGAGCGCTACTGGCGGTGTTTCGATCTCGTCGACTGTCGCTGGGCGTGCTGTGGGCAGCGATGTGGGCGTGCTCGGCTCAAGCTCTGGTGGTTCGGGCTCCAGCTCAGTCAACGGGAGCAGCGACGCCGACTCGGCGGCTGTGGGACGGCAGAAGACGATCAGGCAGACGTCGGCCCAACAGGTTGAAGAGTACAAGAGGAGGCAGATGCTGAAGGACCTGGAGGAAAAGATTCCCGTTTTTGTGCCAGAAGTAGATGAGCAGCTGGAGGAGCAGCGCCGGATCGACCGCGAACAGCCGCAGATGTCGGCAACAAGCTATCCGGGGCAGGAGTGGAATCCGTACAACGAGTTTGCATTTGTGGACGACGACTAAATTTAGACTGAACTCTACCTTTTCGTCTTTTGATCTTGACACTTACAGTTGGCACAATTTGATTGCGTTTGTTTTTTGTTATCTATCCCTCATCTTCAGCCTTTTCGCTTCAACTATAAATGTGCGGGCAACACCGCGATATATTTTCCCATCTCTCTGATTATCCTACGAACTGTGTCTTGGCATATCTGTACATTGGAGCCTTTTAGCGATAGTTGCACAATACCCAATACAGTTTGAGGAGATGCAAATGTATCAAATCCGCGTACAAGCTAAGCTCGCTATTGTGATTGGCTGACCGCTGATAGACGATTTTTTTCTGCCTCAGGCATTACAGCCACACGTGTTTGACAAGCCTTGTTTCAGGGAACCTCCACGTAATACGTTCGCCGCTGATTGGGTGTTTTGTAGAACAGAAACCGCGAAAGGGGACACTGGCCAGCTTCGCATCGCCATAACCATCTCTTGGCTCTCCGCTACCGTCAGAAATCTCACATTCTTTGTCAATCCCACCTTTCTCCTTCACGGGGTCGCCACATTTTGTGTTTCTATTCGCTCATCCTTTGCAGTGTTCTGGTAAAACTGACCCGAGCATATTCTTCTTATTGCGGCGATTGGTGAAGACGAAAAGGAAAGAAACGCGAAGTTCTGGTGATAACAGTCCGACCGGAGAATTTACCGACGAAGCCGAAGCCTTCCTGCTCCACGACGCCTCCTATAATACACGTCTCGATCAGGCGCAAACGTACCGTTGGCAGTTGGCAGATGCGCTTCGACTGCGGCGAGGTTCAAATCAGAGTCCGGCCTTGATTCCTGCCCGAAGACGACTGGCGTCTCTTCTCACGCTGCTCCTCCAATTCTTTTCTCCTCCCCCGCCATGGCAGTCTCCCGCATTCAGGACCGCACGGTTGAATTCCGTGCGGTCGTGCAGCAGGCGCAGCGGCGGCATGCGCAGTCGTCCAAGGCGGGCGCAACGGCTCAGAAGAAGCGAGCGATGATGTTTGCCGGCAGCGGCGCATCGGTCCCACAACAACAGCAGCAGGCGCTGCTGGGGCCGGGGGCATACAGCGACGGGGCGCTGGCAGATGATCAGGGCGGCGCGGCAGCGGTGCATGTAAGACGGTCGGAATTTGCTCGGCGGGCGGCAGAGATCGGGCGGGCGATCTCGGCAACGATGGCAAAGCTAGAGCGGCTGGCGATGTGTAAGTGAATGGGCAGAGGGCCGAGGACGGGGATGGAGATGGATACACGCAAACGGATACGCGAGATTGTGGCTTACGGACGACATTGTGCTGATCATCTTGGGGAGCAGTGGCCAAACGGAAGAGCATGTTCGACGACAAGGCGACGGAGGTGAACGAGCTGACGTTCGTGGTGAAGCAGAATCTGGGTAAGGCCAAAGGATAATTGAAGCACATCTACGTGGAAGAACACATGCGCTAACGGCCTTTTTTTTTTCTTCTTTTTTTACCTTCCCTCGTACCGCAGCATCAATCAACCAGCAGATTTCGGGACTGCAGGCGCTCTCACGGCAGCAAGAAGGCGGCAAGTCGGAGGAAGGCGAACATCGAAAAAATGTGGTGTTCCTGCTACAGGACCGGCTGACGGGCGTGTCGGCCAGCTTCAAGGAGGTGCTGGAAGTGCGCACCAAGAACCTGCAGTCGACGCGTGCGCGTACGGACAACTTCATCTCGCAGGTGGCCCCGGTGCACCCTTCGGCCGGCGCAGGCTTGCACCAGCAGTCCGCATCACCGCTGTACGCTGCCGGAACGACGGGCAGCAGCGGCCGCAGCACCCCGGCATTGCGTGGCGGGCCCGCAGTGCCAGGGCTGCTCGAAGCGGGCGGCACTGGCGGCGGAGACCTCATCTCGCTCAATCCGGTTGTCAGCGACCAGCAGCTGCTAATGATGGAGGAGGCCCAGCCGTCCAACACGTACATCCAGCAGCGAGGTGAGGCCATCGAGGCCATAGAGTCGACCATTGCCGAGCTGGGGTCCATCTTTGGGCAGCTAGCCTCCATGGTGTCCGAGCAGTCGGAGATGATTGAACGCATAGACGCGAATGTGAGCAGACGAACCTGTTTTGCCAAAACTGCCGCTGAGCTCTACTGTTGCTGACCATCAATCACCTCTACCAGACTGAATCTGTGGTGGAAAACGTACAGGGCGCTCAGAAGGAGCTGCTCAAGTACTGGGGCCGCGTATCAGGCAACCGATGGTTGATTGCCAGTATGATTTTCTTTTCTTTTCTTTCTTTTCTTGTTCCTCATCGTTCCTCTATTTCACGGCGACTTCCGTGATTCGGACATGTGCTGACAAAGCCCAGAAATGTTTGGCGTGTTAATGATCTTCTTCTTGTGAGTTGCTGCTCTTTCTGCTCAGGCAGTGATGCATCGTGCCTTCCGTCGCTGTCCGCCCTTTTCCAGCCTTTTCGGCTCGTTCACATCCTCTATATTCCTGCCACCTTCCTTTGTTCACCTTTACCTTCTTCTCCCCCAACTCTTCTCTTCTCATTTCTCTTTGCCCCTATCCACTCTTACTAACATATTAGGCTGTGGGTGTTGATCGCCGGCTAGAAGACAGGGGGATGAGCGGACGGGGAGGTAATGCACCAATTCTGTACGAATACGCCGACTCTAGTTTTTGGGGCTTGTTGGAACATATACTATCTGGCCTCTTATTTCACGGCCGGCGGACGCCACCTGTGCTCAAGCCTGGCTTTTCCTATGTCATTAGTTTTTCATTGCTTCACTTCACTTCCCGTCTTCTTCGTTTCGTTTTTGCTGTCTTTTTAATGTCCTCACTTATGTCGGAATTCTGTTCCTCTTTCGACTATTTTTACCTCTTTCGCATTCCACTTGCTAATGCAAGCCCTTCCCCCAAACCATTTTCAGCATCGTCTGGAGTACAGACGTCCTTGCGGAGCAATAGACTCAATTCAGTTTTGGTGACCCACTTCCTGCCGGTGTATCTAGCTCCAGGTCTTGAACGCTTCTCTGTGATTGCCGGGGCGCTTTATTCCGGCGCCTCTTCATTAGTGGGTAGTGATCGGCGCTCCCCGCTTCTACGACTGCGTCTAACGTGTATTCCCACATGCGCCAGTTGGCCCTCTTTTTTATTTAGTGTGTTGTTCACTTATTCTGTCCGAGTTCAAGCTTCCATCCTTTTATTTTCTTCTGCCCTCTCCATCTCTGCCTCTTTCTGAACATCTCCAGACTCCTGCTACCAAAATGACCGACAAGACGTTCAAACTCAACAACGGGCTGTCCATCCCGGCCCTGGGCCTTGGTATGCACTGCTTCTGGGCTGCCTGCTTGTCTCCTGTCATCATTTCGTGCCCGCGCTGACCCCTCCCGCCGTAGGCACCTGGCAGTCTGCTCCTGGTGAGGTTGCGGCTGCCGTGGAGCACGCCCTCACGAGTGGCTACCGGCTCATTGACGGCGCATACTGCTACGGCAACGAGGACGAGGTCGGCCAGGGTATCCGGGCGGCCATCAGTAAGGGCGTCGTCAAGCGCGAGGACATTTTTGTTGTGTCCAAGGTCTGGGCCTCGTACAACACGCGTGTCGAGCTTGGTCTGGACAAGAGCCTCAAGAGCCTCGGCCTGGACTATGTCGACCTCTACCTTGTGCATTGGCCGTTGCTGCTGAACCCCGACGGCAATGACGATCGCTTCCCGAAGCTGCCCAATGGCGAGCGCGACATCATCCGCACTTACAACCACGTCGACACGTGGAAGCAAATGGAGGCCGTGTTGAAGACCGGCAAGACCCGATCTATTGGCGTCAGCAATGTACGCTCCGCTCCGTCTTCCTTGTTTTCCTTTCCTTTCTCATCTTCTTCATTTCCTCATTTTCTTCGTTTTCCCTTCCCACCCTTCTATGCAGGCTCTAGTCCGTTTTCATGTAGTCTACTGTCCCGCACTAACCCCACTTAACTCACAGTACAGCAAACGCTACCTTGAGCAGCTGCTGCCACACGCCACTGTCGTCCCCGCCGTCAACCAGATCGAGAACCACCCGGGGCTACCGCAGCAAGAGATTGTTGACCTGTGCCGCGAGCGCGGCATCCACATCATGGCCTACAGCCCATTCGGCAGCACAGGTGGGCCGCTGTTCACGGCCGAGCCGATTGTGAAGACGGCCGAGAAGCACGGCGTCTCGCCGGCAGCGATCTTGCTGAGCTACCATGTAGCTCGCGGTAGCACCGTGTTGGCTAAGTCGGTGACGCCGGCGCGCATCGACGAGAACAAGAAGTTGGTGGAGCTCGACACTGCCGACATGAAGCTGCTCAACGACTACTCGAACGACTTGACGAAGTCTGGCAAGCTGCAGCGCTTCGTCTACCCGCCGTTTGGCATCGACTTTGGCTTCCCGGACAAGTCATAATCGATATACAGGTCAGCAGACAGACCAATACAAATGCCAATGTATTTTCCCTATTCTCTGTTTTTAGGCTCTTTTCTATAGACAAGCAAAAAACACAATCCGGACAAAGCAAGAATTTCTCTACGTTCTATATGTTCTCATTCTTTTCGTCTCGTTCGTATCGCTGGCACACACGCATGGAAGGAAACTGAGCCTAGTCTTCTCACATTATTTCTTTCTATCGCCCACTCTTCTGTCCTTCATGGCTCGATCATCACCTTCAGGACCAGCTTGCCGTCTTCGTCATACGGCTTGCTGGCACGCTCAAAGGCGGCTGCCGCGTTGTCAAGTCCGGGGAAGCTGTGGGAAATGATCTTCTCCATGTGGGCTAGCTGCTCGGCGTCGGCCTCACGCAGTAGGCGAATGGCCTCGGTGTAGTCGTTGGCGTAGCGGAAGACGCCGACAATGTCCACTTCCTTGGCGGCGGCTGTTCCCAGCGGGATCAGTTGTGCGGACGCGCCCATGCCGACAATGACGATGCGGCCTCCGGGAAGGGTAGACTAGTGAACGAGTTTGATCTCTTGTCAGCAGGCAGTTACACTAGATCACGATGCACATGGGTGGGTGGG
>JRUC01000879.1:0-10739 GCA_000806385.1 Leptographium procerum | reverse complement strand
GCACCTTCACAACCGCCATCTGGCACCGCTCCGCCTCTACCGTCATCTTCTTCTGCCGCTCCCGCATCGTCGACAGCCGGTACTCCACCTGCTTCAGCTCCTGCTGGCTCGTCTCCACCTTCTTCCGCGCCCCGGTCACCGTCGCCGTGTGCTGCTTCAGCACCTGCTGGTAGTCCGCCTCCGCGCTCTCTGCCGTCCACTGCTGTCCGATCACCGCTGCCAGCTTCTCCTGCCACGTGTCCGTCAGTGTGTCCAGCCGCCGCTTCCGCTCTGCCAGCTCCTTCTTGCGCAGGTCCAGCTGTGCCCAGTCTGACGCCCGCCGCGTGCACTCCACCAGCTCGCGGGTCAGCTTCTCGTTCTCCCTCTCCAGCTGCCAGATCTGCCCGTTCTCCTGCTCAATCTTGCTGTCTGCTGCTGCGGCCTGGATCTCGTCCGCCGTCTTGCGCAGCCGCGCCTCCACGTCTGCATACGTCGACTGCAGGATCGCCTGTGCGCCCTCGTCCACGTCCACGTTCTGGATGTCCCTTTGCAGCGCCGCCATCCGCCGGTCGATGGCCGCAATCCGCTGCTTCGCCGACACCCGGTCTTGTGTGCGTGCGGCCTTGCGCGTCTCCAGCTCCGTGATCACCGCCGTGTCCCTCTCGAGCTCCTTGGCGTTGTCTCGCTGCAGCCGCTCCACGTCCCGCCGCTTGTCCTGCCACACCTTTTGTATGTGCTCCAGGAACGCCTGCACCTGGCTGTCCTGCAGGTCCTCGCTCTCGTACGCCCGCATCCCGTGCCGCTCCGCCGCTTCCCGCACCATCTGCACGCGCGTCTGCAGCTGCCGCTCGTACTTGTCCTTGTCCGACTGGTGCTTGCCCTGCTCAGCCTGCCTCGCGCCCAGCGCGCTGCGTGCCGTGCTGATCTCCGACTGCAGCCTGCGATGCTCGGCCGTCTTCGCCTCCTGGTCCGACTGCAGCCGTGCGAGGCTGCCCTCGTACTGCTCCAGGTGCTCCTCCAGCCACTCGTCTGACTCCGTCCGCATCTTGACGATGCTGTCCTTCAGCTCGATAATGGTCTCATTCCTGACCTCGTACTGGTCCTGCTTGCTCTTCAGCTCCTGCACGATGCCAAAGAACGAGTTCGCCTCTTCGCGGCGGCTCTTGGCCAGGCCCTGGACTTCGTCCATCTGGCGCGTCAGGTCTTCCCCTTGCTCGCGCAGGTCCTCTATCTGCGTCTGCAACGCGGCAAGGTGTTTTTCCGCACGCTGGCCCTTTTCTTTGGCGTCCTTGCTGCTCGACTCTAGAATCTTTAGCTTCTGCAGCTCCTCGCCCTGCTTTTTGCGCACAACCTTGAGGTTGTCAATGGCCTTGGTGTACTTCATCGCCTCAAAGATCTCGTCGAACCGCTTTTTGAGCGCAGCCGGTTCGCTCATCGGCCACAGCGATTCGTCTTGGTGGCAGAATATCACTGCGTCGAGGATGGCAGGCGAGACGCCAAGATAATTGGGCACGAGGTCGTCAAGCTCGCCAACCTTGGTCGACAGGCCGGTGCGCTCACCGTTGTTGTAGATAACGAGTGATCCATCCAGCGTTTTCATCGACCGTTGCGTTTTCTTCATCGTAAGCTGCAGGCTTCGGGTGACGACGAGCTTCTGGCCGACTGTGGACCGAAATGACAGCTTGACCTGGGCGAGGACCTCCTTCTCTCCACATAGCTGTCAAACAGGTAGTGTCAGTGTTCATACTCTTTAGCGGGGGAGGGTAAGAAAGAGCCTGGAACTAGTTGTTCACCTTTGGGTCGTGGATAAATGCACCACCCTTGCTGTTCGGGGGCTGCTCGCCGGTGGTCGCATATTTGAGCGTTTCGATGATGGTCTGGGAAGATTAGTCGATGCTGCAGGATGCCTTGAGATCATGGAGACGAGACGAACAGTTTTTCCAGAACCATTGTAGCCAACGATCAGTGTCAGCGGAGTATTAAATTGCATAGACTCCTGGACGGCCGGGCTGAAGGAGCGAATGCTGTGTGCTTGTTAATCGGGCTGTCGTCAGAGGTGCAACAACTCGAAGATTGGCTCACCCCCGTATTCCGAGTTTATCGATTTTCGCTTTCGTGCATCCGTTAGTTATGTTTAGGCTTTCGACGACTAGAGCGCAGAGAGTAGGCTATACATACACCTATGCGGCGTCAGCGACTCCGAAGAGCAGGACTTTTGAAATCGATGCAAGACATGGAACGTACATTGTAAGAGTTTATCGTAGCTTATGGCGTCTCACACGCTGTCAAGGCGAACACAATAGCTCCATCAAATTAGGGCTAGGGTACGAGGCAAGCGAATCCGGCAGAGCGAGGTTGCTGCCAGAATGAAGCTGTCTAAGGTAGCGGAAGTGAAAATGATCGCCAGACGTAAAAGTAAAGTATCTTACAGTACTTAGTTAGCGGCGAGAACGCGCTATATGGATTTCAGTAGCGCGTGTCTGCCTAGAGTGAAGGCGCGGGCTCACGGGACTGCGGGGTTGACAGTGCACACACGGTAAGCACACGTTGCGTCTACTGTCTCGTCTCCCAAGTTGCTCCCCAAAAACCGGTTTGGCGACAACCGGCCAGGACAGTTTTGCAATCCCGGATCCCCTGTGGCCACTGCGTACTACGATATACGGGCCTCGTGTCTTTTCGACCAAAACGGAAGTCAATCACCAGCCCCGCCCAGCTCCGCTAGCTCTGGCTCGCATCTGCCGCCAGTGTCTGGAACGGAGCTATCGTCCTCGGCCCCGTCGGAGCATGTGCCGGTCGGATAGTGTCGATGCGCCCGGCATCCTGCATATTCTTGCGTGAGTCTATTCGAGATTCAGCCAGCGACAACGAAGGTACAGCTGCAGGTCCTGCTGTATCCGGCTAGCCCACCGCCATCTACGGCTGTCCGGAAAAGGTGGTGACGTCAACCGCCACCATTATCATCACCATTATCACAACCCTGGGCATCCGGCGTCGACGTTGAGCACCGCTTCTCGTCTGCGGGGCTCTTTCAATCCATTTTTTTTTTGCCTGGGGATAATGTCAAACGGGCAGCCGCCAGCGCCTGCAGCGGCGGCGGCTGCGACAAACCTCTACGAATTCGGCTCTGTTGTCGATGGGGCCAACCAGATGGTGGACGGCGATGCTACGCCAAGACCAGCTGCTGCTTTCTCGGTTCGTTCTACCATTGTCAGATCCTTGGGCCCTTAAAGAGGGGAGAAGGGCCCCCGTCTTTGCTGTCCTCTTCTGCTTTCTGTGTGCAAGCCTATTGGCGTGCGCATCTTGATCAAATCTCTGGATAGAGGCGCTGACCACGACGACACAAAACCATTGCAGGGATCCCAGGACGACACCATGATGGCGATGTTTGACGACCCGTCGTCGTTCTTCGGCGGCTTCTTTGAGGATTTCGACAATCCGCCAGTCACGGCAGCCACGGCAGTCACGGCGGCAGCGGCGCCCCTAGCAGGCTCATCGTCCATGTCGATGCTGCCACCCGCCGGCGTTTTTGACGCCGCTGACAACAGTCCCAACACGACCGACAGCAACGGAAGCGGCAGCGGCAGCACGCTGTTTGCGCCGACGGCTGGCGCGGCCGCCAAGGGCAGTGGCGGTGGTCCCGGCGCAGGGCCGCAGCCGGCGACCGGATTTGAGCAGCAGCCAAGCACGGCGGGTGCGGGCGGCAGCGGCACCGTGCTAGCCGAGTTTACGCGGCGCAAGAACTGGCCAGCCAAGATCGTGGAGGAGCTGCGCGACCTGCTGCTGGTTGTCGAGCCCAGCGGGCGGATCCGGTTCGCAACGTCGCGGCTGCCGGAGCTGCTCGGCTACTCGCATGCCGAAGCCATCGGGCTGGTGCTGACTGAACTGGTGCACGCCGACGATCGCTCCGTCTTCTTGTCCGAGCTCAACGCCTGCATCGCCAACGCCACGCTGCTGCGCCTGTATTGTCGCCTCCGGCGCCGCGACAGCTCCTACGCCGTCCTCGAGGTCGTCGGCCACGCCCACATTGCCGAGTCGCGCTTCGCGCCCAACCCGTCCAACAAGTCGGCGTTCTGCCAGGCCGTCTTCCTCATGCTGCGGCCCTACCCAACCAAGAACGCGAGCCTGCTGGACTCGTTCCTCGAGCACAAGATGGAGAACGAGCGGCTGCGCCGCCGCATCGACGACATCCGCCACGAGGAAGCCTCCGAAGACCACGACAGCCACGACGGCCTCGAGGGCCACTCGCGCTCCCAGAGCCTCACCAACCTATGGCGCCAGAGCATCGGCTCACGCTCCGACCTGGCTGGCTCCGACACGGGGGGGCCGATCATGCCGATGCAGATGCCGCCACCACCACATCCCATGAGCATGGGCATCAACACCACCAGCTTTATCAACAACAACAGCAACAGCAACAGCAACAGCAACAGCAGCAGCAACAGTAATAGCAATAGCAACAGCGGCAGCAGCAACAGCAGCCTGAACAATGTAGCGCTCACGCGCGAGAACCTCGAGGGCATCGTAGCAGCGCGGCGGCCTGACTCGCTCCGTGACAAGATGGAGCGCTACAAGGGCGGGGCAGCAACCGCCGGCGCTGCCAGTGGGGCTGCGACTGGCGAGAAGAGCGCTGCGAGACAGGCTGGGCCCATGGGCACGGCCACGCACGCCGACACGATCGAGATGCTCACCGGGCTGCGCTACCAGGAGGGCGAGCGCAGCAGGGGCCTGTCGACGGGCAACCGCAGCCCGCGGCTAGTCAAGGGAGACGTCGGCATTGCTTTTTCACTCAATCGCGACCAGCGTGCAGGCGAGAAGAAAAAGAAAATGCGGCTGGCAGAGGAATATGTCTGCACGGACTGCGGTAAGCTATTCTCCTGCTTTTGGTGCCTAGGTTTTTTGGTGTTTCTGTTGCTTGTCCGTACTCTGATCATGCTGACGAAGACCAGGAACGCTGGAGTCGCCTGAGTGGCGCAAGGGGCCTAACGGACCCAAGACGCTGTGCAACGCCTGCGGTCTACGCTGGGCCAAGAAGGAAAAGAAGGAAAAGAAGAGGGAGCAGGCGGCCGAAGCGGCGGTAGGACTAGGGTCCCCTCCGCGGAACTGGGAGTAGAGAAAAAGAAGGAAGAGCAGGGAAAAGAGAGAGAGAGCAGTGGGAAACACAGGGTTGGCTATGTGTTTTGGCTGCCCTTTGTCCTTCATTCTCTCAATGGAATAGAATGGTCGTAGTCGTTTTGTATACGGGGGGAAAACGGCGCTGAGGCTTTGCATTTTCTCCATACATGTGGGATAGGAACTTTGGCGGGGATCCAAAACATATTATAGATACCGGTCAAACAGGCAACAGTTGGCTTGAAACTTGGGCTCCTGCGTCGTATGCCTCCCTTTCTTGTCTTGATTTCGCATGATTTCGAGATATTGAGTGGAGTTCCCACTTTTTACTTTGTAGTCTGCCGGGGCTTTCAGCTGGTCCAGGGCGGCGCCTTCCTCATTCAGGCACTAGCCAGTGCCGTAGGCTCGCATAGCCATTGGTTGATATTGCCCGACAGCGTCTTAGCGCAGCTGGATCGATTAGTGGGGTTGAGACGTCGACGCGGACGTCACCAGCTCAGCTCTTGCCTAAAGGCTATGAGGGGCAGGCGGCCAGCGCTCCTTCCCCGCCATCGTCCTATTTACCCTCTGCGAGCTCCAGCATCAAAGTCCGATTCATCTTTTGCTAAGTAACAAAGACTCATCCAGGCTACCTCTGCCATCATCAACTCTCTCCTCTACTTCCTACCCGATCCAACTATCCTACAAGATGTGGGGCGGCAACGACAACGAGGGCGGACAGCAGGGTACGTTGGCCGTTTTGGTTGCCGCAGCTGGCAGCCCACGTTTGCCTGGGATGAACTGCCTGATCGTCGGTAGCTAACTTCAGCGCAGGCCATGGCGGCTACGGTGGCCAGCAGCACGGCCAGCAGAAATACGGTGGCGGACAACAGCAGTACGACGGGCAACAGCAACAGTACGGCGGTGGTGGTGGTCAGCAGGAGTACGGAAACGGGCAACAGCAGTATGGGGGCCACCAGCAGCAGTATGGTGGCGGCCAGCAGCAAGGCAGCAGCCAGTCGTATTTGTCTGGTGGCAACGGTAAGTTGGCCAATTGGACTTGATGCTAGGACATGGGGGATGCTGACAAGCTGTCTAGTTACCCACGGCGGCAGCTACCCTGCTGGCGGCAACTACAACCACGAGGACGACGAGGACCTGAACGGTGCGGCAACGGCGGCTGCCCAGCAGGGCGGTGGCGAGGACCACAGCTTCTTCAGCAGCATCCTGAACCAGATCGGCCAGAAGAAGAACAGCATTGCCAGCGAAGGCATTGATGAGAATGGTGTGTGCCCTCTCTTCTCGCAGCTAGACTGTCTGCTCGCTTCTTCCCTCTCACCCATCCGTACTGACAAACGCACAGTGGCCGTTCAGAGCCACCAGAACTACTACGGCGGCGGCGGTCAGAGCAACAGCGGCAGCGCGGCCACCTCGGGCGGCATGGGTGCGGCAGCGGCAATGCAGGCGCTCAAGATGTTCAGCGGCGGCGGCGGCCAATCTGGCAGCAGTGGCGGCAAGAGCCAAAATCAGTTCATCGGGCTGGCCATGAGCGAGGCCAGCAAGCTGTTCGACAGCCAGTCGGCGCAGGGCAACGTGGCGTCGGGCGCGAGCAAGCAGTCGGCCGTGCAGCAGGCCGGCGAGACGGCGCTCAAGATGTTCATGCAGAGCCAAGGCAGCAGCAGCGGCGGCAGCAGCGGCGGCTCGAGCGGCCTCAGCGGACTGCTGAGCATGGCGAGCAAGTTTATGTGAAGCGAAAGACCAGACGGGCATGTTCCCATCGAAGTGTAGCTATCTTGCCAGTAGCAAGAGAAATCTTGGCTAGGGAAAAGTACAGATAAAAGCAGAGGCCAGTATGCAAATGGTTGGAAAAAGCAGAAAGATGAAGCATCTTATTTCGCGACTAAGATCAGATCCGACAATAGTGACAGGTCATCTTTGTCAGAAGACTTAACGATTTGAAAAGAAAAAGGAAAAGAAAAAGGAAAAGAAAAAGAAAAAGAGGAAAGTGACGATAAGGGCAGCAACTTCCTTACTGCCTCTTCATCCACGGAGCCACAGCCTCCTGGCTTACTCTCCACAGATTCTCTGCGACTTCTCCGTCTTGAGCCAGCCGCGAGGGCGACTCGATCTTGCTTCTGCTGCCGCATATGCCCCCTTGTACTTGTCCCGGCTTGCGGCCACTTCCTTGCCCGCCGCCAAGAGCAGCACCGGCAGGGCGCCTACTGCTGGCGACACGAACAGCCGGCTAACGATTGGGCGCAGGAGAGACGGCCAGACCGACATACCTCCGGCAGTGTTGGTCCCTCCCGGGTTGCATGACATGCAGACAATGTTCTGGTAGCGCCGTTGCAGGGCTGTCGTAAAGAGGATGTTGGCGAGCTTGCTGAGCGCATATCGGGAGAACAGATCCCGCGTCGACGCGTAGGGCATGTCGGATGATACGCCGTGATACGTGAAGTCGGACAGCTTGTCGAAACGCATGCCGCTGGGAATCATCATAGCGTGGCCCGACGAAGATACCTGCAGCCAGTAGTCAGTCAGGTGAATTTGTAATATTATAAGTCAAACATTTGGCTGGTTGTTTGGTTACATTTACGATGCGAACATCTGATCCTTGCACATCTGCCGTCTGTTTTAGGAGCGGCAGTAGGATCATGGTGAGGAGGAAATGGCCCAGATGGCTTGGATCCTGTCAGCTTGGCAATCTCAGGGGTGGAGGGGGGTGGCTTTTTTTGCTCTCGCGAATGACATACTTGACTCCCATGGCAACTTCAAATCCTGAACTGGTCGTCTGGAACCCCTTTGTCGCCACTCCGGCATTGTTTACTAGGGCACAACTTTCAGCGACTCTGCCGTTGTGATGCTGTCTGGAGAAAACAGAGACGAGGTGGGTTATTATGCACCAAGAATGTCAACCCTGTTCTCCTGAGTCAGGAATTTCTCTGCTGCCTCCACCACTCCATCGAGGTCCATCAAGTCCAACGGTAACCAGACTAGACGACCGGCCTGAACTCCCGGGTTTTCGGTGTAGATTTGCTCAATGGCGGCCAGAGCTTTCGCTTCACTGCGGCAGGCAAGATACACTTTGGCATCGTGGCGAGCCAGCTCGACGGCTGTGGCATAGCCGATGCCTGAACTTTTATGCTTGTAAGCCACCCACATAATACGATAAAGCCTTGGTTGGGTCGAGAGACTCACTTTGCTCCCGTGACAAGAGCGACCTTTCCACGAAGACTGGGGATGCCCGAGGACGGATCCCACTGCGTTGACAACCATGAACCCATTGCTTTTTTGTGCTGTTACTTAAATGAAAATATTAAATCTGCTAGCTATTTAGATTGAGAGAAATCAGGCTCAACTCCGGTATTTGTATCCGTCGCGAGGTCCAGGTCAAGCTACATCGCCTCTCTTCTAACATATTAGCACATAATTAACTAGCTGTGACATGGCACACAATCACCCCTTTTCCGTGCAAGAATTTCTAAGCAGGCATTGATTTCAAATCAATCCTGTCTGTTTCGCCGACCCTAGAAAATTAATGCTTTCCGGGGGGATCTGGGCATGCCGTCCCGCCTGTTGCGCCGTGGCGAGCCATTCGTTAGAAATGCTTGACTAAACAGTGTGGTTGTGCAGTATTCATCCCGACGCCTCACCACTCTTTTCATCTTTTTGGGCGTATAAAATTTCATTGAAGATCTATTCTGGCATGACTCTTTTTTGAGCCTGGAAATAGTCCTCCGTCTCTATCAACTCGTTGGAGTAGAATTGCGCATACGAACTCCTAAGTTGAGTGAGTTCGACGATCAAAGAAATTATTTTTGAAATCAATACCAGCCTTTTTAGAGCGTAATATAGACTATCAGAATGAAAATTACAGTATTACGAGTCCAACAAAAGAAAATGAGCAGGCTGCTCGGTAAGGCTCAACCTAAAATCTATCCAACACCAGAGTGTCTCCCGTTCACAACCCTCTGTATGTTTTTCATAGAGTAAGCTCTCAATTTTGAAAGAATTGAACCCACGCAGATGATTCCGTTTAGCTTATGTTGCCGCACTCTTGGCTTTCACGCTCCTCCATTCAGAAGTCAGAGCCGCCAAGGTGCCGGCAGCCGAAACCCCAGCCGCAACGTAGAAGGTGCTTGTAATTGCCGTATTGTAGGCATGGAGAACTGCCGGAAGCTGCTCCGGCGTGACCGAATCTCGGACCGCTGCCGTTCCCAAGCTCATCAGAGCCGAAGCGTCCAGTTCGGGCACATATTTAACAAGCTCGCTTGTAAGCCTGTTGCTAAAAACCGTCTGTGCAATGGCCAGGAAGATGGAAGATCCAACAAACTGGAAAAACGTAACCAATGAGATGCCGATACCAGCCTCTTCCGTACTGAGAACCGTCTGGGCAGCAGTCAGCGGCGTTTCCATGGTGAAGCCTGCACCGATGCCGCTGATGACCTGGAATCCAATCCAGGCACTATGGCTGCTGTCCACCTTGAACGTGGAGAACAGGCCAGCTGCGATAGACGACAGGGCACAGCCGGCTATGATCCACGGGTTGCAGTAGCCCAGCTTGTTGATCATGGTGCCCCCAATGATGGACCCGATGATCTGCGGGACAAAGAGGGCTATGTTCATGACACCGCTCTTGACGGGGGAAGCACCCTTGATCACCTGGAACCATTCCGGGATGTAGTAGATGACGACGAAAAGCGATCCAAACACGCACAGAGAGGTCAAGCAGCTAGCTATGATGGTTCTCCTGCCAAAAAGCTTCAAGGGTATCATGGCATCATCTCCCTTATGGTGTTGCCACGCAGCAAAGACCAGAAATAGGCACCCTGAGCCACAGAATAGGCCAATTATCGTGGCCGACCTCCAAGCATATTCGTTTCCCCCCCACTGCAAGGCTATCAGCAACATTATGATGGTTGGTGCAAACAGGAATGCGCCGATGAGGTCGAGTTTCTTGATTCTCTCCATAACTGGCTTCTGCTCGCTCGGCCGAATAGGAGGGTGGAACAGCCCGATGAGGGCAACTGCTGCCACAGCTCCGATCGGGAGATTGATGTAGAAACACCATCTCCAGGATGCTCTTTGGGTCAAGGCGCCCCCAATCAAAGGGCCACTAATGGTTGCAATGCCCATGGTAGCGCCTCCCACAGCCATGTAGCCTAGTGTTGTGTCAAAATGGGAACTTGAAAAACGGTGGTGACTGAACGCCATGGTCACTGACCTGCTCGCTTGTCGAGGGCAATGACGTGGGCTATAATAGTCATGATGCCGGATACAATGCCTGAGCCCCCGGCCCCAGAAATCGCTCTCCCCACGATGAGCATCTTGGAGCTGGTTGCCACTGCACATATGAGGCTACCCATTTCAAAGACGGAAAAGAAGCCAAGAAATGTCCACTGTAAGAATATGTTAGACCTAGGATACGAATGCTTGTCTATCTGCACCGAGCGTCACAGACCTTGAGAGAAAACTCAGAGTAGCCTTTGCCAGCCAGGGGCAGGACTGAGCACCTAGAGCAATGTTAGAGGAGGTGTCATGACACGGATTGCAGATCAGATGATGCCGTTTTCTTACAGAGCTAAAAAGTATGCGCTCCCATACCAGCCAATATCCTTAGTCGAGTCGAATCTCTCTGTGATCTTGGGGATCGCCTAGTGAAGTGTAAGTTC
>JRUC01000878.1:0-10741 GCA_000806385.1 Leptographium procerum | reverse complement strand
GTGCTGCTGATTCTGCTGATTCTGCTGATTCTGCTGATTCTGCTGATTCTGCTGTTGCTCAATGTGCTGTCTCGGGGCCATTGACTGCGCTGCTGCTGCTGCTGCTGATCCCCGTGCGCCTGTCCGGGCTGGCGCCTCGACTAACGGCTTCTTCGGCACGGCGTCTTCCAGGCCCTTAAGCAGTGAAATGATCTCAAACGACGCCTCCCACTCCACCATCTTCTCGCGCAGCACGTCCACCTCCGACACCGTGGCCAGGAAGTCCAGCACCTGGCTCAGCCCGTCGCGTGCCCGCTCCATGTCCCAGTTCTCCACCGGGAAGTCGGCTGCGTCCGTGATCCCCCGTCGGATCTCCCCCTGCAGCGTCATGAATGCCAGGCACTCGGGCACAATTCGGCAGCGCACTGTGCTGAACAGGTAGTGCACTAGCTTCAGATCGTTGCTCTCGAGCGCGTGTGGGGAAGATAAAGCCGAAGACGCCGTCCCAGACGCTCCTGCTGCTCCTGCTGTAGTTGCCGTGTCTGTCACAGCAGAACAAACAGAAGGAGTAGAAGTAGAAGTAGAAGTACAAGTAGAAGAAGCAGAAGCAGAAGCAGTAGCAGCAGCAGCAGCCCCAAGACGTCCACCTGCATTCCCCCTCCCAAGATACCGCTTCCGCAGCATGTATGTGACCAGCCGAAGCATCACCGCCTGTGCCGGCGACACCACATCCTTGGGGATTCGCAGCTCCTGCCAGGCGTACGGCAGCAGTGCCACGTCGTGCAGCGCCTCCAGAATCTGCGCCGTGATGTCCCAGATCAGCGAGCTCTCCTCCTGGTCCCACACCGCAATGAACACCAGCATCTCCCGCAGCAGGCTGCGCCCGCTCTCGCACGCCAGCAGCATCTTGCACCGCGCCTGCTGCAGGCTCTCCCCCTGCGCCGTCCGCCCGCTGCCCATCGTGTCAAGGATGCACGACTTGATGATCATGTGCAGCGCCTCGATCTGTTTGGGGTCCAGGATATTCGGGATCTCCGTCAGCAGTCCCAGCATCGGATCCTCCCCGTACGACTCGTCGTCGTCCAGATCGTCCTCCTCCTCGTCCTCCTCGTCGATGTACCGCTGGTCGTCCACGCCGTGCACATCCCGCCCTTCGTCTTCGTCCTCGCCCTCGTCCTCTTCGTCCTCCCGGCCCTCACCCTCTACCCCCTCGCCATCGTCCTCAACCCCCACTTCTCCCTTCTCGCCATTTTTCACACCGTTGACAGCGGCTCTTCTCTGCTGCTGTCCGTCTTCCCCTTCATGCTCCTCGATTTCTCGCACCCGGTTGCTGTCGTCGATTCCGTTTTCCTCCTCCTGTTCGTTGTTGTCGACGTCCACCACCTTGTCGTCTTCTTCGTCGTCTTCGTCGTCCTCCACTTCCTCCACTTCCCTTCCCTCTTCCTCTTCCCCTTCTTCGTCCTCCTCCTCTTCCTCTTCCTCTTCGTCGCCCACTGAAAACGTGTACCCCTGCGCCTCGTTCTCGTCGCGCAGCCGCCACCGCGGCCCAAACCGCTCCTCCACAATCTCTGCAAAATATACTTGCCGCCGCCGCCCGTACTCCTTGTCCGACATGGGCGCCTTCCACGCCTCGTGATTCGGATCGCACACTCGGTCCCACCACATGTCCACCTCGTGTGACACACGGCCTAGCGAATCGTCTTGAGCATATTTGTCTGCATCTATCGCCTCTGCGGGCCCCAGCAGCCGACCCGGGATCCATACCCGCGCAAGCGGCGTGTTCAGTAGCGGGATCCCAGGTGCCTTGCTCTGATGCGTGTCGGCGTATTCCACCAGCCGCCGCTTTGCCTCTTCGCACACCGTCGCGTTGCGTATCAGCCAATTCTTCACCTCCACCTTGGCCACATCCGCCCGGAAGCCGCTGCCGTCGCCTCCTAGGCTGTCTAGGTCGTCCTGCAGCGTCTCATCTTCGAAGAGCACGTAGTTCCAAAACGCCATCTTGTTCCGGTCGTTCTTGGCCGTCCAGTTGTGCACTTGCTGCAGAGATGTGACTAATAGTTTTTTGTCTGAGATAGAAGAAAGTTAGCTGTGTTGGAAAGCAGACAGAATAAAAAAAGAACAGCACAATGCGCAAGGAGCAATCACATACAAAGGTCGTGGACCTCGTTCAGTTTTCCGCGGCTTGTGTCGTCCAGCAGCTCGCTGTTATAGCCCTTGCTGGCCAGGTTGACGCACAGCACGATGACCTGGAAAACCACGGCGTCGAAGCTGACGGCGGCACAGATGTCCTGCGGCACCTCTGGCCGCGCGCACACGAGCAGGTTCCGCGCAATGTGCATCAGCTTGTTCAAGATCTGCAGGTCGTCCTTAAGGCCGGCGTGGTTCTTGACGATGAGCTCTGTGCTGTCGTGGGACACGGATCCGGGCCCGCCGTGCGTGTGCATGTGGTGAGAGGACGTGTGGCCATGTCCGTTTGTAGCAAAGCTGCTGACGCTACCAGCAGTGCTGCCGTTGATGCCGTTGATGATGCTGCCGTCTGCTCCACCTGACGGCTTGTCTATGTGACTCAAAGTGCCGATGGACCGCGCCGTCAGGCTGTCGACGGCGTTGTTGAAGATGCGGGTCAGGTAGACCCAGATCTCGACGTTGCGGGCCAGCGACTCGCGGACGTCCTTGCGGGCGTGTGTCTTCTCCAACGTGCGTGCTACCATGCCGGCAACCTTGGCCTGCGTCAGCCGGCCCGGGATCGACGGCAGCTCGCTGAAGTGGCCATCGAGGCAGATGAGTGCCGCCGTGAAGCAGACCTCCTCGATCGACTGCTTCGACGACGGCGCGCTGATGCGGTCCACTGGCGGCACACTGCCCACAGCCATGAGCGACATGTGGCTGGCTGGATGGATGGCTGGCTGGCTGACTGATGTCGTCGACAGGAGCGAAGGAAATAAAGCGGAGCAGGGCCTTTAACAGGCGGGGAGAAAAGGAGAGAAAAGCTCAGCCAAGAGGCGGCAAAACTATAATGTTTCTTGAGGGGTCTAAACTAGCTTCTCCTGCTGGCGATGTTCCTTTGCTTGGAAGAGGGGAGCCGTTTTGTTTTGTTTTTCAGTAAGCAGGTTGACCAGAGACAAATGAAATATGTGAGGAAAATATGAAATGAAAAGCAGCTGCCGTGGGGTTGGGCTGCAGCTTTGTGAAGTTATTGAGATCCGGGCAAAAAGCTGCAGAAACGTTGAAATTCTAGCAATGGGATTTGTAAAGGTCGGGGTTTCCCTGTCGGTGATTGGCTGAACTAAGCCAGCCCAAAAAGCTCCTCTTGTGGCGCTCTGAGCCCTAGCCACAGCGACCCCTTTCACGCCCCCCTCCCCACTCCTTCCTTGGCATAATAACAGCGATTACTATGTTCGGCCGGCCCATCGAAAATTCGCAATCGCGGGGTATTGGTCCCTTAGAAAAATGCAACTGCCGCCGCGTCTTACATTTTAGTATGGTAAATTTGTTCTAGTTTTGCTTCGCGATGTCTGTTCTGTATCGTACCCGTACTCGTAATCTTCGTCCTCCTTGAGGTTCATTTGCTCTTCGCAATCATCTCAGCTCAGTCAGCGGCTTCTGAACCGAGCCCAGCCCCAGCCTTGCAGCAGTCATGGCATCTACGCTTCCCACCCACTTTGACCGTATGGCTCTTCGCTCGTTCCCGTTTTGATTTATTCTGCTTTTCCTCCGGAGCCCTTTCTTTCTTTTCTTACAGGGTTCTCTCGGCCTGTTTTGTGCTGACCTCGTGACCGTCCCGCACGCACAGGCCCGGTCCACATCGCCGTCATCGGCGGCACTGGCCTCAGCAAGATCGAGGGCTACGAGCCTGTGGCCGTGCTCGATGTCGACACGCCCTGGGGCAAGCCGTCGGCGCCTCTGCAGATCGTCGAGCACGCCGGCGTCCCCATCGCTTTCCTCGCCCGCCACGGCGTGCACCACCAGCTGGCGCCGCACGAGGTGCCCTCGCGCGCCAACATGGCGGCCCTGCGGCACATTGGGGTGCGCTGCGTGATCGCGTTCAGCGCCGTCGGCAGCCTGCAGGAGCACATCCGGCCGATGGACTTTGTGGTGCCTGACCAGATCATCGACCGCACCAAGGGCGTGCGGCCGTTTACCTTTTTCGAGGGTGGCCTCGTCGGCCACGTGGGCTTTGCCGACCCCTTTGATGCCGGCCTGGCTGCCGTCGTGCGCGACTGCGCGGCGGCCCTGCGCGGCGACGGCGTCACCCTGCACGAGGGCGGCACGCTCGTCTGCATGGAGGGCCCGCAGTTCTCCACGCGCGCCGAGTCCAACATGTACCGCTCCTGGGGCGGCTCCGTCATCAACATGTCCGTCCTGCCTGAAGCCAAGCTGGCCCGCGAGGCCGAGCTGGCCTACCAGATGATCTGCATGGCTACCGACTACGACTGCTGGCGTGTCGGTGGCGACGAGGCCGACGTTGGCGTCAGCATGGTCCTCAAGTACATGGAGGCCAACAGCGCCAATGCCAAGCACCTTGTCGGTGCCGTTCTCGACCGCCTCGCCCTCCAGGAGCACGGCGATCTCGTTCTTGCAGCCCACCTCAAGGGCTCTGCCGTCCAGGCCGTCCAATTCATGACCAAGCCCGCCGGACGCAACTCTGACGCCGTCAAGCGCGTCGAGTACCTGTTCCCAGGCTTCTTCGAGTAGGGGATGAGCCAGATGCTCAGATGCTCAGATGCTCAGATGCTCAGATGCTCAGATGGCCAGATGGAAAATGACACGAGCGAAACGGATATGTTATAGACCTCAACGCAACTTAACGAATTTAATAGACAGACAGACAGAAGGACGGGCTGCAGTATGGCAGCAGACATTTCAACATGCAAGAATTATTTTATTCAAGTCCCCAGCTGTGGTTAGCTCTGCGAAATGCGAGGATTTGCAACTATGCGATGCTTCCCATTTCCGAACCCCGGTACATGCAAAGAAGATGTCGTCTATGTCGTCTTAAATACTAGACTCAAGTCATGCCTTTTGCGTGCGAGCTCATTATCTGCTGTAGTATGCTGTAGTATGCTGTATGCTGTGCTGAAACGACCTATATCTGCTATTCGTGCCGACAGCAATGATGTGAACATTAGGAAACCGTCAAAGAAAATCAAAATGAAAAAGCACACACCAGGAAAATGAGAACGCCTCCCCTTTCCTCCCGTTCCCCGTTGATAATAAACAATATGGCAAAAACTCTCCCGAAAATAATAAAAAATAACTCCATAGCGAAGAGACCCCCTCCCCATGCCTTGTCTCCGAGCATGCCTTCTTTTGTTTTTCTTTCTCTCTCTTCCCCATTCCCCCTTTTTTCCCTTCACCCCGGCACCAACAAAATGCAATGCAGACATGGACAGACGCCTGCCTGTCTGTCTGCCCGGCCTTACATCCACCGACAGAGCGCCTTCGCTGCCCGCTCCGCAGCGGCAATGTGCCATGGCCGCACATCTCTCTCGCCATCGAGGATGCCCCTGGCCCTCGCCAGCGTGCCCAGGCCTCGGAATGACGACAGCAGCTCCCGCACCAACTGCTCGTATGCCCGCGGGTCTCGGTCTGTGCGTATCACGTTCACCTCCAACACCACCGGCGCATCGTCACGGCCCAGGCCTCCGCGCTTGACGAGATAGCCGCTCACGAGCGCCGGCCGCTGGTCGATCCACGTCGCTGCTGTGTTCAGCCTGTGCGATGCCACTGCACCCCACGCATTGTCCGTTACGTCTACCAGCGTCACTTTGCCATCGATCTCCGCCACCGCGTTGGGATCCGCCCCGGCCGCAGCCAAGTTCGCGTCCGCGGTCTTGTTGGCAGCGCTGCCACCGCCTGGAGTCCCGCAAATCGCTGGACTATTCGGCCCTCCCCCTCCTGGTGCACCAGTACCAGCACCAGCTCCGGCTCCGGCTCCAGTGCCTCCTGGCGTTGCAGGCGTCGCAGCCGCGGGTGTCGCAGGATTCGCTGGCGTGACTGGGTTTCCGCTCTGCTCTGGCGAGAAGACAGACGAGGCCTGCGGCGTTGGTGCCGGCGTCGCCGCTGACAGGAGCGGCAGCACCGTTGGCGGCACCATCACCATAGGCGGAATCAGCTCCAGGCATGGCCGCGTGTCCACCGTCACGAGCGTCACGCTGATGCTGGCTCTGGTCTCTGCCCTTGCCAGCTCTGTCCAGGCATCTATCTCCTCCGGCTCCATCGGGCCGCACTTGGTGATTATTGCACGCCAGTTCACCTTCAGGTTCGCTACAATGGCACACGTGTTGTCCCAGATCTCCTGTGCGACCGCGGCAAACGAGTTTGCGGGCAGCCTGCCCTTCCGGCCAATCCAGTACGCAGAGCTGAACTGTCTCCAGCCACTGCTGTCAGTCCAGGCTGCCGTCATCCACCGCTCGTCTGTGCTCCGCGCATACGCAACGTGGATGCACGAGTTCTCTCGCTGGACGTCCACCGATGGCGTGGCCGACAGCCGCAGATCCAGCACCCGCGGTGGCGGCTGCCCGAGCAGAAAAGCCGGTGCCGGCCGCGGGCCACGAGCGGACACACATCGGTCATAGACCTCCAGTGAAAGTCGCAGCAGCTCCGCAGGGCTCGGAGCTACCAGCGCCGTCGGGGACGCAAGGAAGCTCGTCGGTATCAGCTGCAGCACCAAGTCGCCGGGCTCCGTGTTGCGGCTCGTCACAGCAATGTCGTAGAGCTGTGAGAGCCGCTGGAACGCTAGGCACGCGTCAACCATAGCCCCGGTGACTTCCGAACTGTATACGAAGTACACCACCAGACTCTTGCCTTGCGTGTCCTCTGCTGCCAAAGCCTGTGCAAGCTTGTGGACTTGGTCCGCCCCGGTGAACTCGGGGCGAGGCGTCGCCAGCCCAGACGGCGTGCCCGACGATACGCTGGCATCGAACGAGACCATTCCTTCCGTGAAGAGACCCGACTTTCCCGAAAGGCGGTCGTGCGAGCCAAGTCGCAGAGACTCATAAACTATCCGCATCCGGCTCAGAAATCCGTTCACCTCCTCGTCTAGCCCATTGTAGTCGGGGTACACGCAAACCGCCCGGATCTCTTTGCTGCCATGTAGTGGCTCCAGGGCTAGCGTGTCCCAAAAATCTATGGCCGTAGGCGCGAGGGAGAGCGTCCACTCGTGCCGCTGAATCTCGACA
Organism: Leptographium procerum; assembly: GCA_000806385.1. Lineage (NCBI taxonomy): Eukaryota > Fungi > Ascomycota > Sordariomycetes > Ophiostomatales > Ophiostomataceae > Leptographium > Leptographium procerum. The sequence continues at coordinate 3,581 of JRUC01000878.1, read as the reverse complement.
CGCGGAGTCGGGATCTGAAAGATGTTCGTCCCCATCTGCTCTACTCCGGGAGGCTGTCGCGGCCGTGCAGGTTGAACAAGAAGCGGAATATCCTGCACATCCAGATGCGACTTGAACGAACATCGTGTTGCCTCGTCCAGGACTGCGGGAAGGGCATCATGGAGCACCGCTACGGAATGGCGTATGCGCTGCATCAAGGTGTTCCGCAATTTCGTCTTCTGCAGGTCCCGTGCCTCGTCTTCGTCGAATCCAGACCGGATCGTCATCCTCGTGACTTGCTGTGTCAGGATCTGGGCCACGTCGATGATATCATCGTCTGCAAAGGCCAGTTCTGTCGGCGGCGGCACCGGATCGGCAAAATAGCGCGCAATGGGAACATCCCAGACGCCTTCACTGTATGCCCTAGACAGCTCCGCCGCTGCTTCTGGAGATGGGGTGCTCTCGCTTGTATCAGGCTTCCTCGGCGCGGAGGACACAGTCATCGCCTCGTCGTCATCGTCATCGGTGTCGTCAAAGGAAGAATCGCCCTCGGAAGAGTCCGAGGACGAGTCTTCGCTGTCCTCTGGTAAGCTCTGGGGCTGTAGAGAGCTGGATTTGAGGCCTCGAGTTATGCTGGAGATGAGGGCAGCCCATTCTGGCGACGAGTCCGAAGGGTTGGGCTGCTTCCGGGTTGGTCGTCGGAAACCGGTTGGCGATGTCACCGTCGATAAGTCGGATAACAAGTCCGCCTCGGGATGGGGCCAATGAAAGCCAAACTTGCCGTTCTGTTCGTACTTCTTGTTATTTTCGATCATGAAGTCGGTGAATTTCAGCCCCTGAAACAGATTACCTCGCCGCGAAGCAGGCTGCTTCGGGGCCAATTTCTGAGCTTTACTGTCTTCTGCAGTGGCCCTGATGCGTTTGAACACGGTCACGGCGTCAAACGGGCTGGACGGACGCTTGATTCCAGTCGTGAGCGGTTTTGTCTCGGCGGCTTTCGGACCAGCCCTAGCCACCTGTTCTCCAGTAGCGAGATTGCTCCGCGCATTCTTCAGCTCGGGTTTTGCAAAGATCGGAGACTTGGGCCTTGGGGGGCTCGTTTCTTCCGTCATTCTTTCTTCTAGGGGAGGCATTTCGATGGACGGTGGCTCTTGTTGGTCCGTCTGCGGTGATGTCTGCATCGGGATGTCGACCATGTCTATACTGTCGGGGATATTCGACACTGGGGGTGCAGCAGCCGTGTCAGCTTTGTCTGGTTTCTCGTCGAAAAAGTTAAAGTCCGCATCGGTGATATCGTCTCCAAATATGTCGGCGCCAAGATCGCCAAAAATAGCATCAGGCTCCGAGGTGAAAGGTTCTTCATGCTCTCCACGTTTTGGCTCGCTGCCGTCCCAGAAATCCCCCAGCGACTCATCATGAGCACCAGCTTGCGTGACAGTCCCGTCCAAGTACGCTGCGACGTTTGTGCTGGCCATGTTTCCAGGACTCGATGCGGACCCGTCAAAGGTTGGCGTCACACCCACAGGATTCAGGACCCCGTCAGGCGGCGTTGGGTACATGGCCCCCAAAGCAGCAAAATTGGCGGCGGCGGCGGCGGCAGCAGCAGCGGCAGTGGCAGCGGCGACAACAGCGGCAGACGCCGCAGACACGACAGGCATGGCAGTATTGGTTGTAGAGGCAGCATTGTGGGCAGCCATCGTTCCGGAGAGGGGCTGCCTATCCACTGGCCGCTTGCCTTTGTCGTCCATAACCATCTGGATATCTTCCATGGGCACGTCTACATCTTCCTCTTTAGATACGAGACCGTCTTCTCTCATCTCTCTCATCTCTTCCAGGTAGGCTTCTCTGACATCGGATAGCGGGTCCAGTCTCTGGAAGGGAGCCGCCGTTATAGTTGGGCTCTCAAGACTCCAGAAACAGAGCACGGAAGGCCATAGTATCACAACAGGCTGGTCATTGGGTGCCTCTTCGCCCAAGAAGATCTCGATGCGCAGCCAAGTAGAGTTCTGCAAGACTGCAGGCGAAATGCCCCTAACTTCGAGCATCTTAGCAGCAAAATTCCTCCATGCGTGGGGTGCACTTGCAGCAAGGATTTGCTTCCTTCTCAGCCGCGTTACCGAGTTAGAACCTGTTCCGGATGGTAGGGTAGGTGGGTAGACGCCGCGGACTGTTGCAAATTTACCCCAGGGTGCAGCCAGAACAGGGCATCCATCAGGCGGGATTCCGGCGTAGCAGGCCCACTCAGAACAGCCCATGCCATTCAGTATTGTGTGGGAGATGGTCATAAGCAGAGAGCCGGCGGTGGTGAGGGTGACACCGAGTGTCGCGACCAAGGCCCTGCCATCTGACCTGCTCCTCTCGTCGCCGTCCCACAATGAGTCCAGCGGGGGCAGCAGCAATGTTCTGTTGTTGAGGGCGATCGCCCTTGCTCTTGAACAATACGCAGACGACAGGCCTGCAAGCACGGCCGAGATGAAGAAATTGTGTACCACCTTTGCGGAAACTGGCAATAATCCATTCTGGTCGGGCGGGGCGGTTATTTGCGAGTGTACACTGTGAGTGCCGAGATCCGAGGCAGCTGCGCTGGTGTTTGAGGCTTGGGATAGCGGCAGAAGGCCGGGCGGCTGCGATGCCGTGGCTGTGGTGCTGCTGGGGGCAGAGTCAAACGCCGATGCAGCCGAGGAGGAGCTGTTGGGCGTGTATACTGTAGCAGAGTTGGGAGGCCGACCTTTGAGGAGGCTTATGGGCTCAAAAGCACCATCATCCACGACTTTGAGTTTGTGTGGCCCGATGTCTATTGTGGTGGCAAGCTCGGACTTTGCAGGCGACCCCATGGTAGATCCGTCGTTGCGCACGAGTCGGAAGCACCAGATGCCCTGTCGGCGCGAGTCGGCGAACACGAGGTGGCCATCATTTCGAAGGGCTTTCTCGACGTCGGGCGCAGAGAAGGTGTAGATGGACGACGACGGGGAGACAACGGGCCTGTAGATGCGGAATACGATGGAGGCGATATTGCTCTGGAGGGAATCATCGAAAGTCAGCAAACAAGCATTGAAGCAGCAGGACAGGCTAGGCAGTGGGAAAAGAGAAGAGCAAAAAAAGGGGGAAGAGGAAAAGCGTACGACCACGAAGGTATTGGTCTCATATTCGCCCACATCCATGGCCCCGAATGCGCCGGCCACCCCAGCCGTATGAGGCGGAGAGGGCACGCCGCGCGAGATTGGTGCTGTAGCTGGCTAGGAGACCATGAATCGTGGCAGGCCCGGTACCCGACGTATTGCAAGCGGACGACTCGCGACGTCGAGTGTCAATTCCGGACGGCCGTGGACTCGGGAAATTGTCGTCGCGGACGTTTGTCTACGCCAGACGGGCAGCGGAAGAGCAAGCAAAACGCTCGCGGCCCGCGAGAAAAGGAGCTAACTTTGTAAATGAGTCAGGTCCCCGAGGAGCTGGTCTCCATCGCTGGTGGCCGGGCAAAGCAGCAGGTTTTGCAAGATAGGAAGTAGTGCTTTTTTTGCCCGACAAGCCCGAGGGCAGAGCTCAGGCTGTTTCGTGGGTTTTCAGCTATTTCGTTTCGTCCGGTCCGTGGCGCGTGCTCTCGC
>JRUC01000088.1:0-44594 GCA_000806385.1 Leptographium procerum | reverse complement strand
CCCCCCCCCCGATATGCGGTCGGCGTCGATGGGTAGACGGGTAGACCAACCGATCTAATAAATGGGAAATATATAACACCGTACAAGACCGTAGTAATTGCATTTATAGTAATCTTAATTATTATGCAGGCTAGAGACTAGTCCTACTCTTATTAAATACTAATCTCGGCGTATAGGTTTATAGATAAGCTTACCTAAAGTCTACAGACGAGGGAATAATTAACCGCGTCTTGAAAAAGCTAGGATCGGTCATTTTGTTTGCATAACCATGCCTATATGTTTTTGCCGTGCCTCCGGCTTGGCTGGAAGATTCCGGCAGCGATTGCCCACACAATTAAACTAAATACAACCTAGCCAACCCTAAAGAGTGTGTTATACTTCCCGATCTTCTCACCTCCTCGGTGACCGGAACAGCAGTATTGGAAAAGTATAAGTGTGTACATTGCAAGTAAGATACAGGCCGCGGCGAGAGCCACAGTTTAGGGCACGACATTAGTAGGCTTTGCCCATGCTAGCTAACTTTTCCGCATACCGAGATTTTTAGTACGGTTTAGATGGACAGAGATGCGGAAAGCATATACAGTAGAATAATGCCACAACTAAAGCTAACACAATAGAGAGCAAACTTGGCTATTCGGAATCCGGTTTAATTTTCTGTTATTTACCTTAGCTGATAGCTAAAACAAGCCGAATGAAGCGTGCTTACCAGATCCCTAGCCTAAATCATTACTACAGTCGCTTCTACTTCTTTGAAAACATCTCAAGAAGTCGGTATAATGCCCTAGCAACTTCCTTAGATGGAAGCTCTGCCAGCTTTAAGAGCCTCATTTTTAGGCAGAGGCTCTAGTGTCGTCCGAAAGGCCAACTTTTGTTTTCCGCCATTAGAGGCACCTTCTCCCGGCTAAGCAGTCAGGTGTAACTTATAATGCAAAGGTGGATAGCTGGGGGTTAGCAAGAAGGGAGTATATATCGGGTCGAGAGGCTCCGACGGGCTTAGTGCCGTGTTTAAAATAGTAGATTCTGTCCTGTTTGTCTCCATTTTAGAGCACTAGCAGAACGGATCTCTACGACGGGTTTGTAGTAATTAAACTCTAATAAAAGTGTTTGTATCTCGCTATGGGTAAGACAAGTAACGTAGCTAACAATTTAGGAGTTTTTAGCGTATGGTAAGACTAAAATAGAGCGTAGCTATACTTGTTATTTATATTTAGTTATAAACCTATGTTTTAAAAATGTCCCTATAAGAACTTAAACATGTCCTTAACGGTAGGACGGAGTCTAGGCCTTACAAAAAGAATAATCCAACATTATTTACGCAACGTAAAGGGCTATAAAAAAAGGGAAGAAACACCAAAATTTTTAAGAGAGGTCAACTTTGATAGAAGGGTTTTTAACAGTTGGTCCTTTTAAATGATGTGAAGTAAGAGAGTGGAGAGTAGGAAAAAAAGGAATATGTGTCGGTAAATTTGCAATACAGTACAGGGCATTTTTTCCATATTCCGCATCTTTTACAGTGGTCCCGCAATTTGATCTGATAGGCTTATATAAAAAAAGATCCTCTTTATAAAACCACACCGTTAACAGCGTTGTGCGCTATAAAGAGCTATGACCCTTTGTATGTAGTCTACAGTTGCTTTCCTGCGTACGGCATACTAGCAATTGTTTTCTGTCGGTGTCTATGGCGGATGTAGGCAAGAGAAGCGTAGGTCGCGCTTAAAGTGCGAGCTACTATAAATATCGCATAGTGGCTAACTTGGTACTATAGTAGACACACTATAAGGACAGGTCTAGTGCTATGACTAATCGGAAGCTATAAATTCTTAAGGTAATGTAGAAGAGAGTTGTTAATTCTACTGTAGAATTTTTACTAGTGTATATAAATCTATAATTTGGAAAAAGATACAGTAGGTACTTCGCAGGTGTAATTTTTATTACAACTAGATATTAAAATGCGCCACACCTTTATTATTCTGTATACTTTTTCTTCTTTTAGTTTATTTATACCTTATACTTATACTTAGAAAGAGTAAACGTTTATTAACGAAGGTATAAGAATAAAGGCAAGAGAATCGTAGTAAAAAAAGTAGTATAAAACATAAAGAATAAAGTAAAAGGTAGCGATAGCCTTTAACTAGTAAACTATAGTGCATACTTTGTATTTTATAGGGCGGAAGAAAGTGTAGGGTTATTTGTACCATGATTTTTTTAATCGAAATTTATTATAGAGAATTCTGCCAGGGGTACCTTTTAAAGGAAACTATTAGAGGTTTCTCGCTCTTTAAAAGTAAAGGGGGTTCTTAAAGACGATATAGATGAAGGACTTAATTTTAAGCCCTTGGACAAGTTTAGGGCGGCGCGGGATTCTATATAAGACAGCGGCTATTACTGTATAACGCGGTTTAAGCATGTGGCAAAGAAACAAAATACAAAATGCTACTTAGGAAGAGATAGTAGCATAGTGCTTTAGCCATTCTGCTTTTACTTTTTATTGCTTGTATTATTGTAGTAGCATTAGCTCTTTTTAAGGAATTAAATGAAAAAGTAAGAGTTTTGGTCTTGTAGGTAAGTAACTCTAATATCTTATTTGGCCACGAATAGTTATTAAGATCTGCAGCTTAACGTTACCTCGTTCGTCGACTAGCTTTTTAGAAAGCTTACTTTATCGAAGCGTAGTTTTATCCAGTCTATCGAGTCCGAAGTAACGAGTGCCGGCGGAGCAATTACGACTGCAATTCCAAGCTTAGTCGGTGTAGCCCAAACCGCTACAGCTGCAGCTACCGCTCTTCCTAGCGAGATAAATGCAGTAATTCCAAGAAACATCTCTGTCGGTACAAACGAATTTTGCATCGGCTTTACCTACAACATATCGTGTGGTACATTGCCTCTTAGGCTCTCAAGAATTATCCTAAAGGAGGTACAACGAGTTGTAGGGGTCAACCTATCCGATTTCTAGGTCTTCGAAAAACCTTTAGCAAAAGTTACAGTAGCTAGCGTTAAATATAGCATGATTATTAGATTGGTACTACTTTTTTTTATAATCCTCCTCTCGATGGCATCCGCATTTAGCTAGCTCTTTTACTTTAAGACTAGTTTCTTAGTCCCAAAGATCTTAAGGGTATTAATGCACTTTGCCCTTAGCTTGGTTTGCTGCGTTCCTTTTCTTATACCGATCGTCATTTTGTACATTTTAAAATCCAAGATTAAACTGCTACCGTCTTAGATTCATGTGCAGCTGGGGGAAGCTTACGGACTGTTTATCGGAAGTCTTTGTTGTGCAGTAGGTATAACAATCCTAAGCAGCGCTTTGCGGTTCTGTTTATAACTCTACAGATGGATTTAAGACATAATTTTTTAGTGGTACAACCCGCTGTAGTTAGAGAAAAGCTGCCTGTTGTTAAATATTTGGGCTCGCTTTTTATTTTAGTTAGTAAGAAGTGTTGTATTACCCTAGCCTGTTTTTTTCCTCTTGTTTCTTTAATCTATCCATTTACCACCTGCACTAGTATATAGGACCTTGCTAACATTATCCTGGTGGGGGAACGTTTAATCGTTGAATGTGTTAAGCAGGCGACCTTCCCTTTTACAGGCTGCACGGGCCACGGGAGACCTCCCACAAACCCCCCTACTGTTGCCTTTCCTTAGTTTATGGCCCCTGGATCGAGCTGGTTAGGACCTACCTTTATCCTTAAACGTTAATTAGCTGAAATTTATACCTGGAAATATTTTCACAGGTAGTGTACGTACTAACGCTTAATTAAATTTATTAGCTTAGTAAACAAGATGTATTAAGTTTCTTCCTAGTGCGATTAACTTGCCCGTTTCCATCTCCGTATGGAATGGGCTGCCCTTTCAATATATTCTTTAATTTAGGCTAGCAGTTGGACAAAACGGGCCATTTTCTTGCATGCTACTATTGTCTAGTTCTAAGTGAGACGAGGAATCGAGACAAATTATGTATATGCTAGTTTTAGGCCGCGTTAAGGCATATTAACGTTAGCCGGCTAAAATGCTACCAAACTCGACAATAACGTAGCTAGAAGGGTTGTTATTCGTAGGAAATCTCGCTGTGGAGAAGGCAAGAGCTCTTAGTACGGAAAAATCGGGGTCTCAAGAGTGGTTTAAGGACTTCCGCGAAACTGCCCTGTCTGTAGAACTAGATCTACCGGAGCATAAGGTACACAATTTCGAAGGCATGAATAACGTGTGATCTTAGACACACTTCGTGGTTTGTTTAAGGTGCCTTAGATACATGGTAAATAAATCAGGGATAGGGCTATCATCTAATGTGTACTTGGGTTACTAAAAGAAGCAGACTATTTGATCGGCTATTTTAGTTCTACAGGCTTGTTCGGATTCTCAATATACCGCTTTACATCATCCAAACTAAGCCGAAGATGCTTGTCGTTTATAGTGTCCTTGCCGTAAAAGGCTCTCTCTTTGTCGTTCCAGAAAATCTTGATCGGAAATCCTTCTCCTTTTGGTCTGGCCACGATGTACTCGATTTGATCGCACTTTTCCGGGTCCAGTTCGGGCTTCCAACCGCGCCGGTTCATCCAACAGAACTCCGAGCCATCTAGACCGAACTTCTTAATTTTAACACGGATACCCTTCCATTCAGACGAATCGATAACGTTTGAAAGTTGTTTCGGTAGTTTTCTTGCATGAGATTTCCGCTGTCTGCGGGCTATGGGAGTTCTGGAGACGTTGGATCCATTGCCAGTACCATTATGGCGTAAAATGCGGGCCTTCGGCTTCGAATGCTGCCTAGGGACAGCCGTACGACGCCAATGGCTGTCACCCGTGGGTTCCGTAGAGCGGCTCAAGTGTTTTGCGCACGTGTCGTCTATGTCAAGTAGACGGTAAAGCTCCTCGGTGCTCAATGGCCCACCTGCCACGTTCCCTTGGCTGATAATATCAACAGGCAAAAGCGGGTCTAAACACCCTAGCTCGAGTGGCTCGTTCGTAATTGGTAACAAAGCGTTAAGTGCCTCGTCAAGCTTAAGGGAGACACCGCTGTCGACACTTCTATCGTTGTTGCCTTCGTAGGGTATGGCTTCCGAGGGAGAAAACCGAGAGGAGTATTCCTCACCCTCTGGAAAGAATGTAGACGAAAACCACGAACCCCAGTCTTGAAAAAACCATTCCGGATAAATTTCGAGGCTGCATTGTGCATTTTCAGAAGTTGTTGAGAGAGGAGGTAGATTGAAGTTTGATAACGATTCCATGCCTGTTCTTATGTGGAGAGCCGTTGTAAAGATAGATTTTATAATAAATAAAGAAGTTAAAGGATATGTAGAGGGGTGACCCTTTAAATATATTTCCATGGCAAGTAGTTTCACCAACCGAGGCCTTCGTTCATGCTTCCGCTGGCGGCTGATACGTGATCTACTGTCTCTATTGACAATGACAGCCGTGGCGCTAGCGTTCCTCTACGAATGAATACTCTTGTAACAATATTAATCATTCGTCTGCCTTGCCATATGCGCATAAATTTGCCACTCTTCGTATCTCATCGCAATATATTATGCAACGAGGAGGAGGCCGCCTACCAGGTCTACCTGGAAGAAAGGAAGTAGCCACAACAAATCCTCGATGATATAGAAATATTGTGCTTTAGAAAGTTAGAGGCAGAAGAAAGAAGATGCCAATTGGTAGATAGAGAAAACTCTAAGACATCTAGGAAATCCCCCCGGGGGGGAGCTGCTCTGTGAGCTCCCTGCCTGCCTCTCACTCGAACGATTATAGATATTTCTAGCTACTGCTTTCACATCAAGGTTCGCACTAAAAGCGCCAAAGAGGTACAGAACATAGTACGGAGAGCATGAACGAATCAAAGAAGCAAGGTGAAGGTAAGGCAGACTTAGCAATGGCGAGGAGTGGCCGTAGTACATTGCCACAATGGAGTCTGATAAAACTACTTCCTATATCTAGCATGGTTGCTGAGAATTTCTGGATACCTTATGTTACAGTCTAAGCCACAGAAGATCGTCGGAAGCCTAAGCAATTTATGAGACAAAAGAAGAATTATTACTTAGACTTAGTCCCCTGTTGAGCCATATGGATATCGGAGGGTTTCTGCTGATTCTTCGGAACGATGGCATTATTTCCTTTACCTGATAATAACAGAGGCTAAGCTCTTAACCCTGTTACGATGTAGTCTAAGCATCTAAGGAAATAGGGAGAGGAGTCAGCCTGGCTATCGTGAGCACCTTACAGTTAGCAAACATCCTCGGTAACAGAGGGGGCATTAAAGTAAGCAATAAAATTTTATCTTGACTTTCTTAGTTAGTTAAGGAGGGGGGGTGTACGAAGGCTATTTTCTATAAAAAAGATGTCGTCCTGCTCATTTCCTCGTTTCTCCTCAGGCACTCTTATAGAATTCCCATCGACAAGTTTGCATGCCATGACATTCAATTTTGTTGGCCTTTTTGCTTTGGCAGCAAGCGATAATGCAACAATGATGCGTGAACACCTTTCAAATATAATACTAGTCCTCCAAATGTCGCCTTTCCACCCTCACAAGAGAAGAGCTTAGTAGTTTATATTCTCTCTAAGAATATAGCTCGCTAATTGCCGTTAAGAACCCTATGTTTTATTAAGTTTCGCTGAAATTAAGTCGTAACCTAGCTTTCCACCCTAGTGATTAACTAGACTAATGTAAGTGATTAGTCACTAACCTCAAAGCTTAAGCCCGGCCTATAAAGGCCTATTCACGATAGGCCAAATCTTTCAAACAAATATGCTATTTTTTCCTGTACCTAGACAGTCTAGTGGTGCTTAACAACCAGTATATGGTTGCTCAGAACTTCATCTCAAGAATTGCCATGCTTGTAGAAGCTTTCCGCTAGCAGTTCATCCAAGAAGCCACGATCATTGTGAGTCGAACATTTTAATAGTGCCTATGATTTTAAATTTTTAGCATAAAAAGCCAAGTCCTGTATGTAGACAAAGGACAGAAAAGATCGGTCGTTACCAAACGAACCTACGTTGAGATCACGGCTGTGACGGACGTAAATTTCCGCGTTGGGGCAACTCATTAAGACACCGCCATGAGAAGTCTGAATTACCTAGATTTCCTTGTCCGACTTGTAACATTACGTTTGTTCGGTGGCATTTAAGTCGCACTTTACTGTCAAAGGAAACATGGCAGGAAACATGGCGGACCGCGGGTCTTGGGGCTCGAGAGATTTTGATAAGAATATCTAAATTTGGGCTATTAATACGCCTAGCACATATTTGCGCAAGGAAACTATAAGAAGTATGCCCGTTAATGCGTAGCAAAAGTACCCTATGTATTCCATGGGACTTCGCGATGCTGTATACGTATTCAGGATAATTTCTCAGATCCGTACCTCAGAGACGAGTTGTTGAGATGGAATCCCTGAGGTACAGTGTTGTTATCTTAGGCATTGTTAGATTGTTTACTTCCGATGGAAAAGTGCTTCGAACGCTATTTTGGAAGTTTATAGTAAACTTTATTGTCTGAAGTGAAAATATTACATGTAAGTGGAAAGCGTCACGAGCTGCGAGTCTAAAAGGACGGCGGGGGATCTGTCGTGCTTATGTTTCTAGTTTAATTGGGCTTTCTAGACATTGAGGATTGAGTCGCTCTGGGGATGGAGCTCGAGATCTCGATATGTAGACCTGTCGAGACCTAAAGAAACGACCGCACTTTGCGGTCGTAAGCTTAGGTGAATGCTCGATCGACTTGAAGATGCGTAGTGGGATATTGTCTTCATCTGGTTCTTTCCCTAGGGGACAGGCCCGAAGCAGCGCCAGGAAGCGGTAACATGCTGTGAATTTCATGGTTTTAGTGTGTAATTGGTTTTCTAGATTTCGGCTCGGGCCCTCTTAGCTAGTTATACTAATACGTTACAATGCTCGTGCCCATTTTTGGCTCCGTCTGCAGATATTGTTCATGACCTAAAACTAGTCTCTAGCATATATATGACCCTATTTGGGGCCGTAAAAAGGAGCCGAGGGCGTAGTCAGCGGCTAGAGGCACCGAAGAAGGACTAGGTCCAGCGCAGAGGGGCCTTTACCTCGCCTATAGTCGTCGTATATCCCTAAGTAGATGAGGAAGTGGTGCGCCGCTGTCTACGACGTTGAAAAATAAACGAAGTAAACAATATTTGAAAAAGAAGTTCGAACAAACTGCGCAAAGCTTTCATGTTTGCCTGGCCATCTATGTACACAAGAGTCTAGGAAGAGAAATGGCACTGGCGTATATTTTGACTTATTATTTAATTTACACTTACGAATATTGACAAAGATACACACAGAGAACAAATGGAAGCTAAACTAGAGGATCGGCATTCCCTATTGTAGATTCTTAGGACCCTCTTGAGCTGAGGAGTAAAGCCCTTGCCAGGTCTCTTAGCTTATTCCTGTTCCTTTTTTCTTGTTCCTGCTGTGACTTTTCTCTTATTTTCCGTGTTTTTGGTATTTGGAGATCTTCCTTTTCTCCGTGTTGAAGATTGGGGGCGGCGCTGGAATTCCTATGCATTATAGAGCCGTTGCCCTTAAATGGCTTGGCTATAGAATTATATGAGTCGTGGTCCTTGCTTCTGCGATAGAGCTCCTCGACTTGTTAAAGTTTATCTTCCGTTTGCTTGTAGTGTAGTAGTGCTTAGATAAGCTTGTTGTTTTGTTGCTAAAAGGTTATTTCGAATCTCTTCGAATCGTATTAATGTCTCACTAACATGTTACATGTACCCTGTAATGGCCGTAGCGCTTCGCAAATCTACTTTTAAGCCCACCAAATACTCGTGGCATCAAGGGCCTCGGAGGGGGGACCGAAACAAATCTGCGATAACGGATTAAAAACCCTCTTATCTACCGCTTAGAAGCTAATTTAATGCTACGGGCGCGGGATATATGAATGCTATTATCTACCTAGTTAGAGATTCGTAGTTATAGTACCTTTAAGTACTACCATTTATAATTTCTAATGTTAAGGCCTATTCTAGGTTATAATGTAAGGCTATTATAAGACAACTGCATTAAGTAACTAGAACTAGGACCTAATAACTAGAGCTCCATCTTCTAAAGGTGCGGGATATCGTAGTCTATTGTGTCAAACTAATATCTTTGCTTAAACGTCTTCTCCGTAGGGTCTTCCTACCGCTCTTATAGAGCTAACTCCCAACTAAGTACTTGTTAAAGGGTGCGGTGGATAGACTTATGCACTGTAAACAGCATCTGATAACGTCTTTATGTACTAGTAGCTTCCGGTTAAAGAGTAGGAAAAAGTTTAGTATAAGGCTAGGACTAACAAAGATATAGAAACCTCTTGCCACAGATACGACTAATGTAACCTTGCAACTGTCCGCCAATGTTCTTCTACCTTTTACATATTTCTAATCTTTTACAGCGCCAACCTTAAAGTGCTGGTTGAATTTATTAAGGAAGAAAACAGTTAACCGTGGTTATGCAGGATACTTATACCCTCGACTTGCCCAGATATTGGCCAAAGAAACGACACCTTCCAACAAAGTCGGGTGCTAGGGAAGCTCCAATAAAGCATGCTAATACAAGTTAGTATATATCGAGCGCAAAGGTAAGGGCCATTGATCTTCGGACATTTGAAAGCTGGCTTATCTCAGTTGCTCGTGTTATCATAGAGAGGAAATCGACGGCACGGGAGTCAAAGGGCTACCGGCTCAAATCGTCTATCCCCACTTCTTCGTTCGCATAACCTTGCATAAGCTCCATTGTTACGGCTCTAAGAGCTCTTATATCCTCACCACGCCGCGAACGAGGTTAAGACCGCTCGTATCCCCCTGCAGCTTCGGATTAGAACAGTTCTTTAGTAAGCGTCATTACCTTACTTACAGATTTTCACGTTTCCAGTTAGATTAATGAGGATGTTAGAGCAAGTTAGTTGGCCATGCTCAAGCCCATTCTTCTCTAAATACGACAGACCTTTAACGATCTGCCTAACGGTTAGAATTTGCCTGTGTAGAAATTGAGATGATACCTACCTGTCCTAGTATTGATGCTAGCCTTATCTCGTCTAGGAGAGGGTTCGCTAAGAGCTCTGCAAGAGACAGTGGCATGAATTCAAATGCAATAATAGAAGAGTCTTCAAACGAGACAATTTCTCGGTGGGAAAGAAAACGAGGATGCTTGATTTTCTGGATGGACCGTATTTGGTCGTCAATATTATTTTCAGAAATTTTTTGGATGATGACCAAAGATGAATTTGCGTCTTGGACAGAGAATTTGTCTTCAGCCACCGAAAAATAGGTACTGTCGCCATATTGGATTCTGTAAATCATCTGGTACTTCTTCCAAGGTGATCTAGAAACTACCGATCTTGATTCATGAGCCTTGATTAGGGGTGTGCGTTCTTGTTTACCGCTGATAGCTGCTGTTAGTAAACTTACAGTCGCCACTTTTTCTCGATAAACTATGCTAGAACCAACTGCCTAACTTTCTTCTCTGCTCTCATTGTCGGATTGCTGCTTTTGTGTGTTTGGAGACAGTCTGTCCTGACCCCGAATCAAAGACGGTGGCAGCTTGTTAAGACTGTCAAACCATCTACGACTGCCCGGAAATATAGTATTGCGATCGCGTGTTTCTAATGCCATAGGAATTCTCGTACGGTTGTTTTTAAAGACTCGGTATAAAGAGAATAAGTCTAAATCCTTAGATGTAGCTCGTATAAGGGCGAATAATAGCATTTTTAAATAGATCTTGTGTTAAGTCAACTGTAAATATACTATTGTTTCCAAACACAAAAACGAATAGCAACGGTTCGTTGTAGGTAGGCCTATTTCTAGGCCTAGCCTTTAAAGGCCAAAAACAAGGCCTTACAATCAAGGGCCTATATTTTCCACATTTATGGCCTCTGTGAATAGTATACGATAATAAGTGCCTGGGTACTCGAATTCAAGTGTTAGGTCTCATTTCCGTTGATTCGTCGACGTAGAAGCTAATCAACAGCGATAATGTCCCGTATAGGGTTCACGTTTGCGTCGCATCGCATCGAGGAAGAGAAGGCAATTAAACATATAGGAATAGCAAGTGTTAGCATCGAAGTGCTTTCGTTTCCGCATTCCAATGGATTGAATCAGGAAAATGTTAAGCGCCTAAAAAGGTTGTTTCGTATCGAAAGGGGCTTTAGACCCGAAGAAATTCCCAATCGAATACCTGCCGTTATTGACGAGAACCAGTTGTACCTATCATTAAGTGCTTCTGGGATATTAAGAGAACGTCTTCTCTCCGCTCTCCCTAGGGGTTACGCTAAGCTAGAATTTCTACCTAGCTTTCGTTTAGAGTATCTACAAGGACGACATAGAGTAGAGGCATCTCGGCAGGCCCTCCCTTATACAGACAAGCGATAGATCGTTAACTTATATCCTGCCGGTATGTCTAGGATGCACCCTGCTGTTGACTGTTACTTATTAATGTCGGCATAGATATTAGTAAGGAGCTAAAATGCGCCTTGATCGACAAATACACAAATGAAAGAAAATTAAACGACGGGGAGTTTTATTATAAAATACAACAGTTTCAAGGTGTTTTCGAGTTTAAAAACCTGCATTTTAAGAAGCGATGGTGGGCACGCCTAGCTACCGCATTAGAGTTAACTAATAAGAAGGAGCGACTTAATTAATTACTAAAGCACCTTTAATTTGCACCTGCCTTTAATGCATTCCGTTACGTTCTAGCACTTTACAACGGCATAAGGCTTAGTATGATTAATAAGATAATATACTTAAAGTGTTATAACGTAAGTGCGATCCCTATAATATTTATAACAAAGGGCTAATTGTCTAGTTGCTTCTCTCCTCCCTTAGTGACATAAAAGATTTCTATTACCTTGTGTTTAGCAACGACGAAGTAGCAATGCAAAGACTAAGTAAGACCGATGTAGAGGCACTATAGTTAACCGCCCCAGGAGCATGCCAGGCCGAAGCGTAGAATATATATAGCCGTATTAAAGCGGGTGCTCTACTCGAAGCTTTTAATGACTACGAGCGAGATGTAATATAGGAGAGACTTTGCTTAGCAACGACGGATCGCTTAGTGCCATCTCTCTTTACATTTTTTTAAAATTTAAAATACTTGAAAGGCCCTGCGGACTGCATGAAAAGATTGCTAACCCTAAGACGTGATAAGACAATCTTCTCCGCTTTGGAAAGTGCATTTTCGGACTTAAGGTTGCCGGCTGGGAGATGCCCTATTTAAGTATTACGAACTACGTTTAAGTCTGCTCAAGTTGATAAAGCCAATCGTCTCGACTTTATGTATCGGCAATTGTGGCTCTTCGCCTTCCGGGAATACAGGGATATGCCGAGACAAGGAAAGAAAAAGTTGGCGGGACCTAGAGGTGGTGAATTAGATGAGATGTTGCTATTTAAGTTTGCATCTTTGGTAGACAAGTTGGGGTTTCGCTTAAAGGAAATCTAAGAATTGGTGTAAAAAGACCCTAATAGGGAGATAATCTATCGCTTTCTCAAAGCCGCCAAAAAGCTAGATTAGTATAGGTACAACAATCTTAAGGACTGTATCACCTAAGTGTATAGTGTGCTTTAAGATGCAAAGCCGCTACCGGATACCGACGACATAATAGACCACAACATAGACGAACTTAAAAAGCCCCTAAATCAATGCGGCGTGCCTAATGATGCCGATCAGCGCCGAGACAAGGCGTTAATGTTCTTAAACAAGTTACACAAGCCCATTGGTCGACAAGACGCATCGTTAACATCGTTCTTCATTCAAAGATCTTAGTATTTTTCTTTCTTTGGTACGTAGATAGGTGCCGGACTTAATGGGCTAGAAGACTTAGATGGATTTAGCACAATCTATTAACAGCAATACCTAAATCGATCCACAGCCATTATGAGAAACCAGCAACTCGATGAACAGCAGCTAAGACTCTCTAAGTTGGAATCGCAGGAGAGTGAGTATCGTAAGCGACTTGAGGCGGCGAGAGGAGAGTTACAGCAACTCGAAGTAAGACTACAGTCGCTTAGAACCGAGCAGCGAGAAAGGGAAGCGATCTTGAATCGCCTTAAACAAATGTTGTCTAGTAAAGAAGAGCAACTTTAGAATGTCACAGATAAGACACAAGCCATTAAGAGACGACAAAAGGAAAAGCTTAGAGAACTTAAAGAAAGTGCGGAGAGTAAGATGTTGTCTTTAGAAGGTTTAAAAGCAAAGGAACACAGCTAAAAAAAATCGCTAGCCGTAATTTAAGCTAAGGTGGGCCGGCTTACAAAGGACAATGATCGTCTCTAGGCGGAAGTTAAAGAGTTGGCCGAGACAAAGAGGAGCCTTTAGTTAGTAGTTCATAAGCTTAAAGAAAAGAAAAGAGGGCACTAAAAACAGTCTTAAATTGCAATCTTAGAATTAGGAAAGGTACGTATAGAATTTAGTCTTTGGGTTTAGGCGCCTTTATATAAGCTCTTAGTCGACTCTTCGGATTTATTGGAAGTCTAGCGAGTGGCTGTAAAATATATAAGGAAGGGATTCGGCATTTTCGATTAACGTCTTTACGCGTTAACTCTTTGTAACTATTTTAAGCGAGTTACTTTAGATAGGTCTTACACCATTTATCTACTCTTAAATTAGGAGGTTAAAGCGAGTCGTTAGCTTCTAAAAGATGTTAAAGTGTTTAATAGTATAACCTTTATACTTAATGCGGAGGAAATAGTTAAAATTAAAAAGCAAAAAGAATAAGCTTCTTACTTAATATAAATGCAATTAATTTTATCTTGTTTAGTAATGCCTAAAAAATATACCTACACTTTTAGTTCTACGCTACATGGCTGCTTTTTTAGTCTATAAAATACTAAATACTTCTACAAACTAAGCTAGAACTGTGTGCTAGACTAAATTCTATGCTAGGACATTATGTACCATCCTAAAGAACATACTAGAACGTTTTATACTATCCTAAAGAATATACTAAGACATTACGTACCATGCCAAATAATGTCCTAGTACATTGTAAGACTAGCCAAAAACTTTAGCCAGCCAATTTTCTCGAGTGACCGAAAATTTCGGACAGCCGAAATTTTAAGCCAATCACTTTTCGCGGTCGGCCAAAAACTTTAGCCAGCCAATTTTCTCAAGTGACCGAAAATTTCGGATAGCCGAAATTTTAGGCCAATCACTTTTCACGGCAGCCGAAAACTTTCGGCTAGCTAAGTTGTTTCTTAACAAAAGGAAACTAAAATTGGCACGCGTGTCTAATGGCCCAGGTGGCCATGCATTTAAATATAGCCTTGTGTCATACAGCGAGCGAAGGCCACTTGGAATGGCAAATTAAGCATAGAAAAGAAGGGGGGATGAAGTTAGCATTTAAAGCGCAATTGTTATCTTCCATCTTATACGCTAGGCATTGCTAGCCCCGCATAAGGCCATCGTTAGTAACTTTAAGGCAACACTACGCGTCTTTTGTAGCTAATTTGGATTGTTTAGCTTAGAAAAAAGTCCCCTTTCGTAGCTATAAGCCCTCAGTTCGTTAGCAAACTACCTATTCTAAGTTAAGGCTAAAATTAATGGCTATCTTAAGAAACAACAGCCGGCACAAACCCCCCCTTTTATTAGTGTACAGTTTTCTAAAGTAGTATTATAGTTAACGAGCTTACTGCTGCAAAACTCTTATAACTCGAAATAGGAGGGCCGGTACAATTAGAACCCTAAAGGTTTGCTTGTTCATTTCCCAAAACCCTGTAAGCTCGTCTGTTGATATCCATCGGCTGTACATCTTGTAATGTAGAACTGGCTCCGGAAACAAGAGCTACTACTTTCATCCACATAGCTATCCGCTAAACTTAGAGACGTCTTATAAGATGCCGCTGCTAAAGAACATGGTCTCTAAGGCGTTACGCTAAGCAAGTGTCCCTTTTCCTATATCTAAGTCTATATTTCTTAAGACACGCCGGCCGAGACGAAACTTAACCTCCTAATTCCGGGCTAAATTCGCATAGGCAACTTCGCTCTGCGACCTAGGGTATAGTGTAACGGGCTTCGTTATAGCTCTTAGGGTGGATACCGTTAATGTCCACCACGCAGGCCAAATTAAGAATTATACAGTTTGCAATGTCGATTTTGGCGGATACTACAGCAAGGATAATACTTCGTAGCTACATTAGATTTTGTTTAATGCTTCGTTTTCGAATGGATAAGGCTTAAAAGGTCTACAATTGTTAAGTCTGTTTTAACAAGTTTTTATAACAGCTACTAGTTATACATGTACATAATTACCACATTTAACCTATTCTCCTTCTCTTCGTCTCCCTTATCCATCTAACTATTACCACTTGTAAAGGCTAGCTATATCCTCTCTCTTTACTAAGGATTACCGTCTACGTTTTATTTATAATACGGGAATACACCTAGTTAGGTTTTATAACGTGTCCTTGTATATCTAGTAAGTAATATCCATTGTTAGCATACCTTAACATCATCCTCCTTACTTTAACTTTATCTATAGCAGGCAGTGGTTCTAAGAAATTTGTAAGCTTTCCATTTTACTCCTTTAATACGATCTTTAAAGTATCTTCCGGAACGTAGTCTTATATTACATTAGTCTCGCGTAGTAATACAAAACTTAACTATCGCTTACCATCATCTCTAAATCACTTACATTGTAAGATGCAGTTAGATCCATAAAGACACCTCCTAACGTACTAGTCTAGAGCTCCGCATCTGCTGGCTAGGAAGGTATGGCTACTTGTAGCGCGTGTTCGCTTGCCGTTATTTCCGGTGTTGCTAGATCTGTTAAAGAATCTACCACTAATAATCCTAACAAAGAAGGTGCCGGAGAGACCGTTTATATATCTTCTATAATAAGCTGCATACATTCACAAGCTTCTAAAACGAATTCGGCAGCTTTTAGAATGTTACGATAAAAGAAAGCTAGAAATACAAAGACCCTTACTGCAAAAGAGGATGTACCGCTCCCCTCTCTAATTTCCAGAGCGTATATATGTTTTAAAAAGAGGTGCTTCCGGTCGGCTTTGTATACGTTGTTAAATATACAACCGCACCGGCGTTCTAAGCTTTCTCCGTCCCTAAAGACAAGTAAAGTTTTCTTTAATTTGCTAGGGGCTTTGTCCACAGCAGTTTTAAAAATACGAGTAAGTTCGGCCACGTGGTCGTTAAAGTTCTTATACCAAAAGTACTTTGTACTTCGCGCGTAAAGGAGAGCTTCCTTGGCAAGTTCTCAGTCGGAATCCAATGCTACGAATCGTTGTATTTCATCTAACTCAAACCCAAGCCTCGCTGCAAGCATAGCTATTCCATACCATCTTCTTAGGTCAGGTCTACGAGGAATCGGTACATCCTCACCGTCTTCCTTCCTAAGGCATTCAGGAACAAGATCAAAGCAATAGCGCTCTGCATACAGCCAGAGCTGTTAGTATCTAAAGTCAAACTGGTTGACCATAGAGCCCTGTTGCTTATGTAAGTCTGCATCTCCTTCTCCAGTCTAGAGAAGCCACACATTATCGGGTAAACTACGTCCTGTAAAGATACGCCACATTACTTTACGTGTTGAAATTTTAGACGGTAGGAAAAGCTGCCTTATTATTTTGGCGGGAGCCTTAAGATACTTAACGTCTTCAAAAAATGTGTGTAAAGAAGGGATGAGATACTTAACAGACTTCAAGTTGTCCCAAATCGTTATGCGGTCATCTTAGCTTTGTATTCCCGAGAAAATCTCTCCACTACAAAAATGTTTTAAGAGGATAGAACGGTCGCAGCTTGCAAATCTAGGTATTCGTAGCTGTAAAAGTTTTACAGTGCGAGTATCGACGAGATGTATTAATTCTTTTAATTTTCCTAGAATGATTTCCTACACTAATAGAATGTAGCGGAGATATTGTAATATTTCTTAACTTAAAGTTAGTAAACAGTATACGGAATATAGTCTTATTTTTAACCTTATAGCACTTTATAGTAAGGAACTAATGCTTAATTTTAAAACCACCAAAGAGGCCAGGCAGAGCACGGAGTGCGTCCAAATGTGCGAGAATTAACTTGTGCTTTAAAATCTGCTTAAGATCCTTGCGTTTATTGCTACTAAGTCGTCCCTACATACGCTGTTCCGCAAACAAAGTCCCGGCCTTGTTTTCTTTTATTTCGTCGTTGTACTAGCGCAACTTAAGGAATATCTCCCTATTAAAGAAGTTTACCAAGTTTAAGTATTCCTCGGACAAAGTCTTTTTTAACCTATTACTTACATCTAGGCGAAGAGTTAGAAGATTTAATAAGCCTAACTATCTGAACATATATACCGTTAAGATATAGATTAACGGTCTACCACCACTCTTTTTTAGGCAAGATAAGCTTTGCCGCTATTATTCGATAAAAGCCTTAGAGACATTTTAAGAAAGTATTATTAGGCAGTTTAAGCTCTTAAGGCTGTTTGTTCTTATTCTTAAGAAGCGATTTATAGGAGACGTTAGGGGAGGCTTAAACAGTAGCGTTTAGTGTCTCTAAGCTGATTATAGTTGGTATGTGGTTTTAAGGCTCGAGCTAGAGACATCCTTTAACTGCAAATTTATCCTTTAAGTATGTAACAATCTTGCTATTCCTATCCTGAGGGCAGAGGGTGCCGAAATAAAGGTTGTTGAGATGGATTCTGGCTGTCCCCCTAAAAGAGTAGCCTTTATCTAAGTATAAATTACGACCAATAACTTCGACTTTATGTTGCTCCATGTTTAATGCATAGAAAAACACAAGAAGTCCTTCGATTAAACCTGGTAAAATGAACGTTTTTATTTCTTAGTTTTAGTGTAGGGGACTAGATTTGTTCCCTTCTATTTAATTCATACAAATTAAGGACTTAATCTTGTTCTAGGTATAAATGTATGCGGAGAGCACTTATAAAAAATAATAATAACTGCCTTAAAGACTTTTGCTCCTTATTTCCCATCGGAGAAAAAGCGTCCAAACTTGAAAATTGTGTTTCCCAGAAATAACTGGTGGCCTTATAGTTTTGGCTCAATGTCCTCTATCTCGCGAACTACGGACGTTATAGGGCCGTCAAAGACTATCCGATCCCACAGAACCAAGTCTAAAACGTTCCGTCTAAACCTACTTATTAAGCATAAGGAGATCTATATAGACTAGCTTGTCCCTGTGTAAGACGGATCGCCATGGAGCCACTACAAAAATGCGTACAACCTTAAATTGGGTGGCTATGTTACTATTGTTTCTAAAATACCGGCTACAAGCGAGTTGTACGCGATGCACAACTTTTCTAGGCCTAGTATAGAGAAGAAGCTATACATGCTCCGCTAGCTTAAACACGATAATCTTCTGCGTTCTTTAGAAGTATTCTCATTCGAAAACTCTTTCTACGTTATTTCAGAATATACAGATGTGTCTCTAGAAGGGATCATACTAGTCCGTCCAAGCGAAATACAGCTTTCTACCATTACGCATTAGGTAAACATACTTCTCTACCTTGTAAAAATTCGTATATTAACGGGGCATCTAGATGTTAGATGCTATATCTTATCTTCAGTCCCAAGATCTAGTCCACAGCTCTATTACGTCTTCTAACGTCCTCCTAACCAGAAATGGTGTTATTAAAATCGGTAGGCGCCAACGCAAATCTCTTTAAGTCATTCACTAATAGCGTTATGCAGCTAATGTAGAGAATTGCACCACTACCACTCCGGAAAACCGCCTAGCAAATACGCAAGCCTTAGGCGTGATTATAAAAGAGTTAATGAGTAGCGGGGATTCCGGTCTATCAAGTGGGAAAATGCACTAGAAGCATTCTATAGACTAGTCGCTTAAGGCAATAGACTTTTTAACAAGGACTATAACATCACCTACGAGCAAGCTAACTAGTGTAAGTTTTTTTTCTTTTATTATCGCAGCCAAAGCTAACTTTCTAGCACCCCTTTGTCCGAGACCTAGCTTAAATCAACGAACTAGTTCCTTTAGTAGGCCTTGCGTTAGTCTCTACTAGTAGGTTATACGATTTCTAAAATAGCTACATGTTATAGCACGGAGACTAGAATAGTGGGCAGGATGCCTTAAAATTAGGATCAATACGGATTAGCTCTAGTGTTTGCGTAAATGTGGTCTGCTTCGTTTTACACAACTGAATATTTTGTAACTTAAGCTCCGGTCGTCTAGTGCTAACTCTTTAACCTACGGTACGCAATGTTTGCAAGCCTATTTCAATGACGTTAATACGCGTAATATAACAGTAGACTCAACTGTTTCACAACTTCTTTGTTAAGCGCAAAGTTTACTAAGCTTACAAAATCTTAAGGGATCTCTTTCCTTAATCTTTTTCAAAACCATATAACGTACCTAAAGCCACCCAGAAATCGTAATCAAGCCTGTAGGTCCTAAAACAAGGACCTCTACTTTTTAGTAGGGCTAAAGAGGTTAGAGACAACCGGCCAGCTAATTAAGCTCCACTCCTCGAAGATTCTAAAGAATGTACCACTATAAGCCTAGAATCAGAACCAGTTAATCGGATTTAGATCTAACCCAGGCCTAGAACTAGGTCTGTCCGACCTCGAATAATAAGCAATTTGTTCTTAAATGTCCCCTTAAACTTAGCCACGTGTATTTTAGACTTGTCCTAAATGAAGTTGCAATGTCGTAAGATTAAAAAATGCTAGAACTAGATAAAACAAATGATAAGAGCTAAAGCATAAGACACATAATTATGTCTATAAACGCAAATCGAATAAAAGTAGCAGCTACTTCTTCTTAGATTACTCTTGCTAGCTTTGTAACTTTATACAATACCTTCGCCTCGCTTTAAGTCCCTAGCACATTAAGTAAAAACAGCGGTGGTAGGCTTGTCTAAGACATAGTCAAAAATATTAAATTATTACCGTTGGCTAGTACTCTTTAATTTATTAATTTATTAGTCATTTTCTTTCTGTATACAAAATTTTAGGACAATTATATGTAGCTTCTTAGGCATTTATCTATATAAGTATATCAACCATTAACGTATCCATTCACTTACGAAAACTAAACCGAATGTACTAACGTCTCTAATAGGACTGTTATCTACGACAATAAACATCCTCACTACTTAAGAAGGTCGTGTCTCCATAACGGCGAAGGTCACTATTAGCATTCTTTCAAGTATCTGTAGGATTATACTATGCCTATGTTTTTTTTATAACTAGTTCCTAAATGCGGTAATCGTACTCTATGCCAGGAGCTAGGATAGTAAAGCGGGAAGTTTCATGTGTAGCTATCAGAAAAAGGTGGTATTAATTTCAAAGCTTGGCAGCTCACATGATGTGTTAAAGTAGTAATATGCATTGTATTTAGTAGGAGCCTAAAAAGGCCCCTTAGCACCAGTTTGGTGCGCGATATATAGCTAAGCTAATTGTATGAAAAGGAGGTGGCGGTGCAGCCACGCACGTGATTGTGGCGTAGGTGCCATTTCTTAACATAATGACACGGCATCTCCGTGCTTATGCACTCTACTAGTGTGTTTGTTTATCAACCTTTGTAACGTAAGGCTTAGAAGTACGTTTTTCTAAGTCCGAAATGCCGAATCTAATCAAATTCGCCACTTCGCCTATAACTTCGCCTGTATATATATATATCACGACTTCGATCAGACTCACGAATTAGAAAGTCAAGGAAAGTAGTTATACACCAGTCAAAGCCTTTGTCAGTCTAGCAATTCATCATGCCAACTAGCCAATACATCATACAGTTAAACAAACAGTTAGATAAATAGTTAAGTCCCCTTACGTTGCTCTAGCTAAGCCGGCCGCCCTACCAGCGGCATAACTGTTAAGACTGTTATACAGTCTCGCCCGTTTGGGCGGCGCTTAAACACTACGAGAAGTCCTAGTTTAATCAAACTCACCAAGGCGACTATTATCCCTTAGACCTATGCAACCTAGCGCCCGTGTTGCCGTGCTAGCAGGCAGTCACGTGCCACTTGTTAATATCTTAACTCTAATCAGAGTCGTAACATAACATCTCTCTAGCTATAGCGGCTGTCCTATATGCATGTGCATCTAGGCCAGCGTCAATAATACGTACCCAACGTTTTAGATTGGTTAGTCAGCTCCACAGTAACATGTCGTTATGCTAATCGTCCCGACATTAAGACATGTGCCAACCTGCTAAACGAGAAACTAGTTGTTATACAAGCTGTTACAATCGCACCATTCTTAACTTTTAAGAAAGCACAATATCGGTTAAATTTTTAGCGTATCGAAAATTTGTAACATACATACAAAAAACTTAAGTTTTCATTTAAAGCATAGTTAGGCACATTACAAGTTTAAGGTCGGACCTAAATGCTCCTTACATGGCTGTAATACAATACGGTACATGCTTTATATATAAAGTCTACCCTTAAACCTTTAAAAACGCGTATTATAGTATTATACTACAACTAAGGGACTTACTCGTCTTTAGTTTCGTAAAGATTACTATACATTCTATAACTACGATGATAAATATAGTGCTCTTAAAAACTAGCATAGCAACTTAAAAGCAACAATGTAGTAGGAATAGAACTAACTAGCACCTAGTTAGGTTTAACCAAGAAGACCGTAAAATGTGCCACGGCAAGGCTCGGATCGAATTAATAAAACAAGGCCACGAAGGACAGGTTTTGGTCGTTTGGTTTACGGTATCTTGGTTTAGGACAACATACGATCCTCTATAGGCCCGCTTACTGTTAAAACCCTTAGATAGGCGACGGCATAGCAGCAGGCGTGTTGGCTTACCCTCCATCGCGATGTCTATGCTAACAAGGCCGAAGGAATAGGTGGCGTATACGTAAAGGATGTAAAGCCTTAGCCTCCGCAAAGTACGCATCTCAAAAGGACCGGTATAAGGCTTAGGAGACTAAAAGTAGACCTTGACACGGAAAAAGTGTTTAGGTAGCCCGAATTAAAAGTCCTTAAACAGGAAGATTGACAATACAGCTATATAAACAACGACTTAAACTACAAACGGAAATTTATAGAAACGTAGACATCCGCATCTAATCGCAAAATCCCTATCTTATACCTTACTTCTCGAAACTCTAAACTAAGCCATGGCAGCTATAGCTGTTGGGGCCACCCCTACTAATCCTGCCCTTTAGGCTAGACTAGACATTAA
Organism: Leptographium procerum; assembly: GCA_000806385.1. Classification (NCBI taxonomy): domain Eukaryota; kingdom Fungi; phylum Ascomycota; class Sordariomycetes; order Ophiostomatales; family Ophiostomataceae; genus Leptographium; species Leptographium procerum. The sequence goes on along the minus strand of JRUC01000088.1, from coordinate 22,508 downwards.
CACCCTAATCTCGGGTAACTGTACAAAAGAAGAAATTAAAGAAACACTAGCTGAATTAAAGGCGGTAGTGGCTAGAAATAATCCCAACGCTAGCACTCCTGTCCTTACAGAAGAGGCTAAGAAAGCCGTTAGGAGGATTACGAAATTGCCTAATGACTCCCACAAAGAACTTTTAGGCGTCTAGGCCAATTCTCCAGATGGTGAAGTAGAAAAAGCATGGAGGTACTATGGGTGTTTACTACACCTATATACTGGCGACGTTATTGTACGTCGTGCTTTTATAAGTAAGACTTAAAATTCTATGTAACGGTTTGGTAACTTGCTGACAATCTTATCCTAGAACTTTATGTTGCGGCTAAGGAACTATGCGTTTATAATGTCGATGAGGTAGTTAACTGGAATAGCACGGATAATCTCAACGCCCCCAGCCAGCCGAATGGAGATAACATAGAAGATAATCCAGTGCCGGATCCAAGCAAGAGAGTGCTTAAAATATACGCAGCTGCAACGAATTACATAAAGACACTAAAATCAAACAGCCAGGACGCCTATGCGAGTAATAAGCTTTTGAAGCTGAATGCCTAAATTGAGGCAGAAAACATGGCAGAAGGAGTGCCACAAAAGCAATGGACGATTCCAGAGTCTTTTTTCCCTTATCACTATTATGATGCTGCGAGAATGTACAATCAACTCGCACAAGATCCAGCAGACGCAAAAACGAAGAAGGATATAGACCAGATTAAATTTTTGGTAGACCGGGAAATCACAAGGTGTTACTTTCCAACAACGTGGACTATTCCTACTGGGGATGAACGCCTCTAGTACTTAGGGGCCACTGTAGAGCATTTGCTGACCAAGTTAGCTATAGCTGGCGGAGGGGGAAGGACTAAGATGAAGCAAAAGGAAGATGTGGTAGAATCCGTGGAATCCTCCAATAGCGACAGTATGTTTATAAGCTAAGATTCCTCCGACAGTGACAGCTCGTTTGCGAAACAATATTCCTCCGACTTAGACCTAGATCCGAATTTTTTTGTTAACAAGGAATACGGCAAGGCATTGTTTAGTTTCCCGGGGACGCAACCTAGGCACGAAAAAAAGACTGTTGGGTGGATTGGTGGTAGATCGACTAGTTTTATAAACATGCAAGGGAAAAAGAGCGCTGTAAGATACCGTATTAAGAAGTATACATATCCAGCCACGTACGAGGACAACCTAGAGGTAGAGAAAACTAAGGAAAAGGTGTCTAATCTAGCTAATAGGCGCGGAGACGAGCTTTTAGAAAACGGTAAACTAAAGTACACGAAGCGTTACATTCGTAGCATCTTCGGAGTAGCGTGGAAAAGCGTAGGTATACAGTATAACGCTAAGGAAATCAATCCTAAAAAAGTGTAGAACTAGAGGGAAGTTACTACTATAGTCTTAGTTGCTTGGCAAATCGACGACAATACGATCGAGAAGGTGTAGGAGACGCGAAACTGCCTACGAAACAGATGGACTAAGAAGGCTGCTAACATAGCAATCTATGAAGCTGCAAAGGAAGCTGATGCTAGATACAATGAAGCAAAAGAAGGTAAGCGTTTAGCTAACAGTCGGTCGCCATCTATTAGTCTTGCGAAAACAAAGTCTAAATGCATCGCAAGGCATCTATAGGCGTTAGCCGATCTTCGCCGTCACGGTCAACGCGTGCAAAGTCCTCCAAGTCGCAACAAAAGACAATAGTCGTGGATTATGAGGCATCTTTAAGCGCTGGCCCATCGCCGTCATCTTAGTTAACGCGTGCAAGGTCCTCTATGTCTCCTTATACAAGGACAAAGGTTTAGGATGAACTTAAAGATGAGTTTCTTGCAGATTATCTTAAACTGCTAGGCCTTAAAAATTTTGTAGATCTTTTTATAGCTGAGAAGCGAGACTATACCATGGCTTAGAAGCTTAAGAAATCGTAGGCGGTATGGACTAGGGTTTAAGTGCTTGGTTTTTGAATACGCTTTTTAATAATTTCGTATGTTATTTAGAGGAATTAGCCGCCCGTTCTTCTTTGAAAATTTTCCTTTGTTTTATCCTTATAGTTATGTGACTTGTAAAGGGCAGGACCCTATTAAATACAGATAATTTATCTAAATGCGTCTTATAAATCATACTTTGTAAAACTAGTATTATATATAACGTCCTAAGGATCTAACTTTTTCTTATAATCGTCGTATAGATTTAGAGCGAACAGGATCGTAGACGACTAGCTTGGCGCCGTGCAGCCGATGATGTTTGGTTTGTAGGGAGTAGCCATTAAAAGAGCTTCTTAAGGCTATAAAGCGGTAATAATCTTCTAAATTACTAAGGCTGTTAGTGCCGCGGCATTCCCCGGTTATAGGGTTGCCAATACTATTAAAAGCTAATTATTATTATAGCGAGGTTATCCGTAGGTAAAATTGGCTTGTCTTACAATGGTCTAAACTCGGCTTATGTGGGTAAATTAGATGTAAGTTGTCTTGCATCCACTACAGGGTCTTGTTTTTATGTCTTCTTCTAATCGTCCTTTGTTATTTACTAGCACACATAACTTTATCCCTATCTAGTTCTACTTTAAAACAAAGTGCTTAAATTCCGGCTTAGACCTAAATTTAGGCTCCTCGTTCTAGGCATTTATAAAGAATAAGTGTCTACTTAAACTCTACGCTGACTTCACTCTAATAATAAGTCAATATGCCATCTCGGAGGCGAAGGCTTAGCAGAGACAGCTTAGATTGGCCTGCTATAAAGAGGCAGGCATTTAAGCTTATTGATTCACTTACACTACCTTAAAAACATAGCCTAGATAAAAGCGAAGATAAAGACAGTAGCACGAAGAGACATTAAAGTGGCCTTTTCTCTTTTAGTACCCTTTTGGTTAGATCGGAAGTGTCGCTTAAGACGTGCTAACAGTGCCGATCAACTCCCAACTAAACATCAAGTAAATAGCGAGAAAGATTTCGATGTTAGCCCAAGGAGCAGAATGGAACTTTTCTTAATCCTTTAGTCCTGCAAAACTTAAGAGCTAAGATTACGAAATCCTAAACCCCAGGCATGAAAAGACCGAATTGTCACTTGCCTTAATATTAATGGGCTCTCCGGAAAATTTGTGGCTCAAAGCGTTAGAGCTATTAAATAACAATATGTACGTTCAAACAATTAGCTACGTTTTTTAAACTTTAGCTTAGAAAAAAAAGTATTTGGCCTAGACTCTTTGTTTCCGTCTGTTATAACGTCTCACATCCTGAGTACTCTTAATTCGAATCTTATCGGCTATGCCACATATGCCATGACGTTTTTGTTAAGGCAAGCGACGTTTTTTGGAAGAATTGTGGCAACTGCCTCATGCACATGCAATAATTAGAGAGGAGGTTGTAGAAGGAAAACTTCCTCTCCTTGGCCATTGTTAATGTGCGAAGAATATAAGCGTCTTAGCTATGCAGACCAAGTCGCATTAACCCAGCCAGGCCCTCCTTTTCTTTCCACCTTCCCGCGCCTCCTACATTTCCAAGGAGATAACGGAGATAGAAGAAGGAAGAGACATTTAATTGCTATAGTATATTAATTACAGTTTCTAAGACAACTACTACGATTAAGTGTTTATGTTAGCGGAACAAGTCAAGGCTCGCCTACTAATATCAAAGTCGTAATATAAGTCACATACCATGAGGCTATTTTAATAGAGTAGGGTATAGTGAGAAGCTGGATTGATTACTAAAAAGCCGTGGACAGGAACTAGATATCGAGGCAGGCTGCTTAGTAGTTTTATATACGTAAGTCCTTCCTCCGGATCGAGGGGTCGAGATGATCCGTTTTTCTAAGTCTTTTCTACGTTTTTAGAGCTTCGTCTATTCCTTGGCCGGCCCTCGTTTAGGTCGTCTATGTGGCTATATAAAGGAAACTTCTACATAACACTACGTTTTAACGAATAACACGTAGACTTAATGCTACACTGTGATAAATGCATTACACCGTAGCCTAAGACGAGATTAGGCGGTTTACAAAGGCAAAATCCTACACTACTAGATTTAGTCTATAACGCACCTACTAGGTCACGTAAAACAAAAGGAAGAGAGGGAAGTTACAAGTTATAACAGTTACGTGCTATTAAGGGATCGCCACTAAAATCACTTTGAATTATAACGAGCTAGTAGTTAAACGTTAATCTAAGAAGTAATAGAGGAAAGGACTTAAGTATAAAAACCTAAAATCTTTACCACCTAAATAGTTATTTCCTTTCTATAGCTTTTTAGTAATTAATCTAAGTATTACTTAGTACCTTACCGCGTAGTTGTAGCCTCGCAGCTTGTAACTTACAACGACGATGTTACAAGCATATTAGGTAATGCTTTAGGTCTTCTATGCCAATAGCGCTTTAGTCAGGTCACCCTCAGCAACTATTCCCTATTTTATTGTTGTGGTTGTTTAGAATACTAGAGGTATTCCGGCCGTTACGTCGTTGTTAGCGTCTTTTCCATATTTATCCGCGTAGCGGGCAAGTTATCCACGATGCGGGAAATTCGTCTGCTATGTAAGAATAAAAGTAATAAACAAGGAAGTAGTGTAATAGTACGTAATGTTTAAATATAGTGTAATTTAGTTGATTTTTCTCTAATTTACAAGAACAATAACGAAATGTCTACATAAATACCCAAAAGGCCCGCACGTAATCTCACGGGCCGGGATCGTGCGTAGCAAACAACGCAACTTCGCGACTCGTACACTGTTTAACTTCAAACGCACGTTCGATCAGTTAAAACAAAGACATTAACAGCACATTCTTTATCTCAGGAACCTTGTAGTTATAACATACACCTCTAGCCCTTCCTCCACTCTAGCAAAGACTCTAAGACACTAATTATTCTTGTTCTAGATTTAGAAACTGTTCGCCTATACAAGACCCTTAGCTAATAAGGCGTTATTATCCTTTATTCGAGCGTTACAAGTGTATTTCCTTTGCTGCTTTTTACCTAAGACGCATCCTTTATTGGCTACTAACACAGCATCTTCGTGCTTATGCACTCCGCTAGTGTGTTCGTTTATCGACCTTCGTATTGTAAGGCTCGGAAGAACGTTTTTCTGTACTCGAAGTGCCGACTCTAATTAGAGTCACCACTTCATTTGTATATATATATGTTATAACTTCGATTAAACTTGCGACTTAAATAGTAAGGGACAAGAAAAGGAAGGCACGAGTTAAAGTACTAAGTCAACCTAACAAGTCCCTATGCTAACTAGCCAATATACTATACAGTTAAACAAGCAGCTAAGTCCCCTTACGTAACTCTAAGCAAGTTAGTAGTCCTACCGACGGCATAATAGTTAGGACTATTATATAGTCTTACCTCCCTTAGCCGCCGTTGTTATAACTACAAGTTTCCTAAGTAATAAACAGGTGTTGTTAAGGTGTTTATGTTAGTAGAATAACTGTGTGTTCAAAGTAAATAGTAGACTTGTCGTTACGTTATACATATAACTCTTCGTTACATTGTATATAAGTTACAAGCCTACAAAGGCTATTACTATAAGAGTAATACTTAAAGTAATACTTAAGAGTAATACTTAGATTAATTGCTAAAGAGCTATCTAAAGGAAATAGCTATCTAAGTGGTAAAGGTTGTAGTTTTATATACTTAAGTTCCTTTCCCATCTCTTCCAATTATAGTTAGCTCGCTAGGATCGTAATCCCTATACCTTACGATCCTTACAATCCTAGCTCGCTAGGATCGCAACCTCGCCTTTATACAATCCTTACAATCCTTATCCTTATCCTTATCCTTATCATCACGTAACGTTAGTTTATTGTTTCCTAAGTAACTTACGTTGGTGCATTCTACCGTTAGAGACCGCCTAGTCTTCTTTTTAGGTTTCCTTGTAATGCGGTTATCACAGCCGTCTCCCACCTTACTTAGACACTAAAACGTCACAGTCTAATTAGACTTACTAAGGGGACTGTTACCCCCTAAACCCATGCAACCTAGCAATCCTATTGCTGTACTAGCAGGCAGTCACGTGCCACTTGTTAATATCACAACTCTAATTAGAGTCGTAACAATATAACATATAACTAGCAACGGTGGCTGTCCTGTGTGCGTGTACATCTAGGTTAGCGTCACTACATGTGTGTTAGCCTGCCAAGTTGGGTTCCTCTAGTGCTGTCCTACATTCTCACGTACCGCTATCGCATAATTACCTACAACCGAGTGCTACGCACGATCCCGGCCCGTAGGATCACGTGCGGGTCGTTAGGATATTTATTCAGACATTTCGTCATTGTTCCTATAAATTAGAAAAAGCAACCAACTTACACTATATACAAACATATTATACTATTACAAAGCTTCTTTATTTATTAATTTTATCCCTGCACAGCAGATAAATTGCATTTTACTACTTCCTCGTTTAATAATTTTATTCCTGCCCAGCAGATGAATTACCCGCAACGCGGAAGAACACAGCAAGTTTGCTAACAACGACGTAACGACCGGAATACTCCTAGTGTTCCAAATAACAACAAATAAGGAACCGTTACTAACGGTAATTTAACTAAAGCACTATTAGAACGTAAGACTTAGAGCATCTATTCTATGCTCGTAACACCGAGGAACTTGGAACAGTTGGCACATACAGCGATAGGGGGCTCTTTAGTTCGTCCGGATGCCTTTGTTGTGTAAATTGTTTACATATCCCCCTAAAGGCCGGGGAGCCGTCTAGTTGGTGTCTATAAAAAGCCTTGTTAAACTTATTAATCCTTAGAGGACGACCTAATTTGTAGCGGAACAAAGCATGGTGGGCCGGGCTATTCTCGTGTATTAAGCTCTTAATAGAGCTACTTTTAAACCTAAGGCTGTTAGACAGTACTAGTCTTAGTTTTTTGTATTAGCCTTGTATGTGTTAGTTTCTTAAAAATGGGGAGATATTAAGGGGCTATACTAGCAAACGCCTTGTTAGTAGCTTTATCCTTTGTCCTAATATCTGCCCTATAAAGTAAACTTTTAGATTTTACACTAGCTATGTCTTAAGCAAAGCCTAGTGTAATAAACGAGTAGCCTTTAATTTAATTTTCTACACATATTGTTATAGGTTCTTATGTAAAGGTGCCTATTAAAGAGATAAGAAGTGACTAATAAGACATAACAGTATAGAAATAAGAAGTAGCGTTATACAAGGTGTTTAAAAAAAATAAAGGTAAGAGAAGGTATAATACTTATATACTACTAGTAGATACGATTCTTCTATCTTTTGCCTTTAGTTTGCCTAAATGCGCTGCATCTAATGTGCCTTAATCCTTATCCTAAAACTAGTCCTAAGGTCGTTGTTAGCTTAGTCGAAACGGAAAAAGAATAGGCTAAAACGGTAGGAGTAAAAAACCGGCAAAAAAACTATAAATCTACTAATTACATACTAGATTTCTACTAGTTTTATCTTCTCCTTTACCAATTAAAAGGCCTTATTTTGCTAGTATGCATTTTACGGCAATAATCACTTTTTTAAATGTATTACTAATAAAAGAGCATTATTCTACCGGTATATTACTTACAAACGACTTTTAGCTATAAATAGGAAAAGAAGCCGCTACAGTTAGCAACCGAGCTAACTCCCTTTAAATCATATGCTATAATAACTTTACAAAAATCACGTAAAGTTACTAAGTTAAGTAGCAAACGCCGGTAACTATGTAAATTCCTATAATTTCTTAACATAAAATACTTATTTTACTTTATTATTTTACCTTTATTTAGAATATTTATATATCTATTATAGCCATTATTATTTATTTAAGTTTATGTACAATGCACTAAGTAATAGGTAGATTACATTTTATAGCATTTTATAACTGCATAAGTACGCAGTAGTTTATTTTAACATCGTAGTATTCGTTACGTTGTTAATACAGAACTCCCTAGTGCACTAAGCATGTAACACATACCTAGCATAAGGTATGTTTTTCCAAGACAAAAGCTGCCGAAAATGGCAAGTGCCGAATATAAATAGAGTGATTACTACCATTCATTAGGTTATATTCTACCCACTAAGAAGATCTTTCCTAAACAATTCTACCGGCGGCCGTTTCAACACTCTAACGTATTCCCTCTCTTACGTGTTTTAAATTCTCTAATCCTCTCATGGCCGATAGTTAATTCTCTCTCCCAAAAGTTATCGGACTCGGAGCGTCCCTTCCATCTTACAAAGTACTTAGTCCTTCCCCGGTGAATCCGCTTTTCAAGCAGTTTCACCCCCACATGGTTTCCCCCGTACTTTAAGTAGGCTGCGTCGAACTCGTTAACTAGTCCATTGTTTATATTCTTTCTTGTCTCCCACGTGTTATCTTCGTTAGGGAACCCTACCCACTTTACAAGGTATAGACATCTTCTCCCTTACTTCCATTTAGCAAGCAAAGACTCAACGTCCCATATGTCGTCCTCCTTGTCGATTGCGACAAGAGGCTTACCATAATTTTTGTCTCTTTTAATGCTAGAATTCAGCCCCATCGCCGATCCTTACATGCCTTCGGCAGTTCGAAGCTTCGGGTTAAGCAACTCTATGCGATCCATAGAAAAAAATGAAGCAGCCTAAAGGCTTTCGTTTTCACATTTCCCTGGAATTTCATCATTTCCGTGCACAGTAATAACGTCTGCCCTATCGATAGGATCGGAGGTCTAAGAGAGAGGCAACTAAGTATCAAATATACTCTCCTCGTGTGTATGCTTAAGAGTTGTTTGAAATCTGCTACCACAATAAGGCAGCCTTGTTTCAGCTTTAAATGCTTGTTCCTTCGTCCGGTTCCGTGAATTATAGTCCTTAGATGGCAATAAAGACAAAGGCGGAGATAGGGCGAGCTCGTTAACACAAAAGTTCTCCCCATTAATAAAGCTAAGAGCCGGGGATAAAAGAGACACAATTAATGGTAACATTCCAGAAGAAGAATCGACGTCACAGACCGAAGACTAGAGTGTAATGGCAGCAAAGAAGTTAACACTTATATCTAAGCCACTGCTGTAAGGGTTAAAAGAAGCCAGTAGGGGGGGGATAGATTTAGCCTTTAGCTTAATACTTTCCACTAATGCTAACTCAGGGCTGTCAATCTCATTCTCGGCATAGACTTAACGCCTCTTTTGTTCGACATAAGAACGTGCTGTATTTACAAAGATGTCCCGCTCTTTTTCAATCTTTGTACTAATCTTTCGTAGAGGATAGCTGTAGGCATCTTAGAGATAATACTATAAGTCCTCCTCTAACTCGTATAATATAAAACAATCTAGATTAAGACACAAAAGCTTAATCTCTAGCCTTTTCACGTATGTAGGGAAGCACTCGTTTATATGTTTCTCCCAGCTCACTTACTTCTTAAAGCCGTACAATCGTCAACCAGTAGGAATTAGTAAGTTGTACATACATGTTATGCATCTTCTAGCGTAGACAATAGCTTAGCGAAACTTAACGAAGTCGCAGCGTATAAGAAGCTTGTACTTATTAATGTACTCTTAATAGTAGCTTTCCTATAACTTTAAGCCTACCACCACATAGTGACATATAAAGCAAAACTCGGCAAACTTATACTCTCCCTTATTATAGGCTAAGGAGCACTCGAAGACGTGCTTCCATCTAAGATTAATATGTATCCTAGAATAGATTCATAAGTTAGCAATAAGAAGAAGATTTTAACTTTAAATCTATCCTTACTATTTAATATTCACTCTACAGTATAACACCGGGCATTTATCCTACTACGGTCGTAGTAACGGCTAGTAGGCAATTCGGCAGTTGCTCTTTATAAGAGAAAGAAGGTCCTTAACAACGGAAATACCCTCTAAACTCCGTAGCGGAAAAATGTAAAAGAGGTTGTAGGAGAGTCTTTCGCGCTTTAGCATTGTGTGTCGAAGGCGATTAAACTAAGAGCGATCTTTGTCTACATAATACTTTCCGTTTCCTTTACGTTCCGCCGGATAAATCCTATCCTAAAACCTACAAACTTTGTTCAGCTCTTTTTTTTTAAGCATGCGCCTTTCCTTTAGAAGTTAATTCCTAGTAGTTACTTATGTTTCGGCATTTGTCTCGGAAGAGAGGCCCTTAAGCTTCTTCGTAACAGCGACATAATCTTCTCTTTGTCTAAGCTCATCCTGTGTCTTTACAGGTAATAATAGGAAAAGCTTAGGATTTCTCTTTACAGTTATAAAGCGGAAGTTCTTAGATTAATCGCTTTAAACAAGTAGTTTAAGAAAACCTCCTAAACCATCTACGACAGCGATAAAGCTTAAATAGTCTTTAGTTATAGTTATCTAGTTCGTGTGTGCTGCGAACTTTATTAGCTCGTCTTTTAAATAGCCGTTATCTAGATTTAGATTAGTTAACTATAATACAAAGAAACAAGTAAAAGAAAGTCTTACTTGTAGCTTAAATTAGACATTCTCAGCGGCTGCCGTGTATTGTTACAAGCCTCTCTATTCCTACTCGCAATAACAGCTCCCTCGTCTGTGTACAAAATATAAACGCTAATTAAATCTTCTAAGTCGGACCGTCTACAAACATTTCCAGGAAGACAAGGAGATCCAAGACGTAATCAGCCCATTCAAAAACCCAGTAACTCTAATCCGCCGGTGGTTTAACGTCTAATACCTGTTCAATATCGTTATACCTTTTAAAGGCTCCCGCCGCTAGGAATATTACAAGCAAGAAGAGTAATAGGTTAAGGACGAGAGGCTAGCCAAGCAAATGCTTATACAAAATATGGGTTGGCCTATTCCCAACAGAAATTAGCGCCAAAGCGTTCAGACTCGTTAAGATAAGCCTAAACTTACCTTTGCTACTCCTTATTGTACATCCCTTTAGCAAATTCTCTTTTAAGGCTGTAGCGTAATTCTAGCTCGCCATTGTTCTACGCAACTAGAAGTTCCGTATCCTGCACATATTAGCTCAAGTCCTCGGAAAGTTATAGTAGTACTAACCTTGTAGCGTAGTCCTTAGCCGGTTCCTCTTCGAGTAGACCCCTCGCTAATCTCGCCTACTTGGGCTAATGTAAAGACATGACACTTTAACTTAGCACTAATGGTTACCCGGTATCCGTCATGGACATATTCATAACCATCACTCTGCCAAAGCTGTCTCTCCATGTACATATAGTTCTCCAATGTAAGGTATGTCTTAGGTCTCGTAGCCGTTAACAAGCCGAGCTTATTTTTCAACGGGCCTTTAATGTACTGTCCGACAGTTAATCCTAAAGCTTAAGGGTACTAAATCAACAAAGAACTTACGTTTGTAATGGAGTCTGTATGGTCTTTTAAAATCAAGTGCTTCGGATTGTCTATATTCCAACCGGATACAAAGCATCGGAAGCTGCCTCGTACAGTTTGAACAGTCGCGATCCCGTTTAGGTCGAGCACGCCTGTGATGGATCTGGCCATGAACTCGGCGAAATGTTTCAGAGTTTTAAGGGAGTGAGGAGTAGCTTCGACGTGTGTTTTTTTGTACCTTCAAAAAATATTAGTGCCTAAAAGGACTGAAGAGCCGGAAACACAACTTACTCAAGCCACAGTTCTATCTGCACTTAGTATTTTCCCCTAGTATAGTCCAAAACATCTCGTGGTACAGAATTATCATCAGCATCAGTGCCATCGTCATTGAATCCGTTCTGCTCAGCGTGTCTCCTTCTGTCCTCTGCTGTCCTTTTCCTACCCATCTTTAACAAAAGCTCCCACAAAGAAGATAAGATGGGCCAACAACCAGTAGCTAGGGGGGTAAGAGGCGTAGCAGTAGGGTATCTTAAAAGCAACCAAAAAAACCTAGACCCAATAAACGAAAGAGTTAAAAACGGTTCACACTCGTAACGACGTGTGGTAGGGACTGGAAGAAGGAAAGTTGAGGGGATGCAGAGACTTGGAGTCGTTGGGGGACCTAAACTGGGCTTTTATAGAAAAGCTGTCAAATTGATGGGGCGAGTGTTCATGGACTCCTCAGATGAAAGTGACCCAGTTTTAGGACCAAGGTGGCCCAAGACTGTTCCCTTGTGAAAAAAAAAAATCATTTTCAAAGCGTCGAGTAATTCACAAAACACTGCCTACTCGGCTAAACCAATTTTGGCCATTTTCCTGATCACAACCTGAGTAATGCCTGAGCAAAGTGACGAGGGTGGATTATTCGACCTGGGGTTGGTGAGGGCAATCCGTGCGTAATACAACAGCTCGTCTCTCCCGTCCTGCTTGTGGGTCTCGGTGGATGCGACTGTGTCTGGTAACTCTACACATCAAACGATGGAATACCTGCTTGATGGGGTTGCCATCGACACTTCGGCAATACTGCGCATTCGCGGCTGTGCAGTGCCTACATGGCTGCTCACAATAGGCACAGCTTGTCGGAAGAAAACGCCAAAGAGCACCTTCATTGTGCGACTACCCGACGGCATGGCATGTAAGATCGATCTAGTGCGACAATATGCTGGCTTTGGATATGTTGGTGGGCAGTAAGTCAGAAGACCTCTACCCTTGGACCGAGACGGACATGCACGAAAAATATGAGAAGGACAATGTAAGAGCCCAGGATACATTCAGTTGTCCGTTCTCGAGGGTGCCCGTGTGGTGTCCGGCCTGTCGAGTGGCCAACGGCAAACACGTGTGCTCGCCATTTCTGCGCATGAAGCCCGATGACAGTGGAAAGCATACCGCAGTCATGTTCATCGTGCTGCAGCGCTCTTCCTGCGTGCCTGGCTCGTGGGAGCGCATAGGAGGCGCTTTATGGACGAAGCGGAGAGCTTGGTTCTCTCAGTCCAGAGAAAGGATGAGGTGTTTTTACTTGTATAGCAAGAAAGGATATCATGGCCGCGAGATGTACTGCAAGTTAACGCCCTTTACGTTCCTAACACCAAGCCGACGACAGAGGACTTGGAAGAGGCTTTCATTTCTCATTATTGAATACAGAAAAATCTATTCTGCATAGGAATCGGTAATTCTCTCTCTTGCGAGACGGATTTGGGCAAATCCAGCCGACGTGCCAGCCGAACCCCGATCCTCTTCACAATCGGTGTACCGGTATACTTCTAATGCACAACCTTGCAAAGCTGTACTTCATGGTTGACTTATATAGCTGGGCTTCTTTTACGCCTTTTACAGAGTCCTTCAGAAAATCATACCTCTTCACTTCTGAGTCTGTTAAAGGGGAAAGTTTCAGTAACAGTCTTCGTCTATTATATCATTTAAACTTTGGAGGAGTTGCTCTGGCCACGCATCGAGATAATTCCAGCTTTTACAGTTAACACTTGGTCGTACTTGTAGGCTGTTGTCTGACCATCTTCTACATCTTGTATGTAATTGGCTGTTAAGATAACCAATTACCGACTCTCGGCCTTTCTAATCGCCTATTTCATCTCCCAACCCAACCCAAAGATGACTCTTCTTGCCGTCATCCCGTCACTAGTTGGACCATCGTTTCTCCACGAGTAGCCAACATGCCACCAAAAATAACACAGGCACAAAAGACGCGCAAACCACGAGAAAACTCGCGGGAAGCCTGGATATGGAAGAACGTAGCTGCCGACCACATCTCTCTCCTAACAATCGACCCGACGCAGCTCGATCCTCCAACAACACCAGTCACCAGCGCCTCAAGCAGCGAGCTGGTCTGCAGCTACAACTGGCTGAACGGTGATAAGCTGCGCACGCATGCCACGCTTCCCCTTTGAGCCTCTTTTCCGTGCCACCACCATCGTGAACCCCGATCTCCGCTTTGACAAGGTCGATATTGTCATCAACCGCAAAAGCCTGCGCAAGCTCCTTGACTTGTGTCGGGGCCGCGTCGAGGCCAGCTTCCGTCTCGAGCTGCTGCAGGTCGACAACACGCTCATCGTCGAGCGCTGTGAGCGCAAGGTGCGCGAGAAGCTTCGGGGTGGCAAGTACGGCACGCAGCGCTCCTGGGGCCACAACTTTGAGAAGAGCTGCGTGCATTTCCCACCAGATACCGGCTGCGAGGACAGCATCAGCTACCACCGAGCATTGCGTTACAAGCTGGGCGACCTCGATTGCGTGGTGCAGTTTGAGGTGGATGCTAGCTATGAGGGAGATGGCAAGGGCAAGGGCGAGGCCGGCGATCCATGCGATGACTCTCCTACGTTGGACCTGGGCCGGTTGTCTATCGCAGGCAACGGTGAACCGGTTACTGCAGCTGCTCCGGCTGCTCCGGCTGCTCCGACTGCTCCGACTGCTGGCCCCATGGTTAGTCTTTTATCGACGCACCGCGCCGGCTATCTGCAGCCACAGACGACCATGGCCGAGATCAAGTCGGCCAACGAACGCAAGGGCCTCAACATCTCCAAGCACATGCCACAGCTCTGGTTCGGCCGTACTCCCTGGCTGCTGGTCGGTCATCACACAAACGGCACCTTCTGCAACGTTAGAAGCATGCATGTAGCCAATCACTTTGCTACCTGGGATGCGAAAGACACCAACCAGGCCACCCTACGCACGCTCGCTGCCCTGCTGGCACGGCTGCGAGACGATGTGCTGCAGCGGATCTGCAAGGACCCCGGGATCGACTCCGGTCATTTTGTCGCCGTCTGCGAGAAGCAATCGAACCCTCGCTCTATCCAGATCTTCGCGGCAACAAAGGGCAAGAAGCAGGCGCTACCAGATGATTTGATCAGTCACTTCTGGAGCTCGCCAGTGTAAACTATGTTCTCAGGAGAAGGGTTCTCCTAAATCTGATGATGCTCCTGTACCCCCGCATCCTGGAAGGAAGAGGAGGGTATTGGATGCGTGCATTAGGTGCTAGACTAAAAGACTGATGTTTATACTTCACTGAATTTTACAAACAGTCCAGTGGTAACTTCTTGCAATCTACATATAACGTTTATAAATCTGCAGTCCGCATGGTCGACAGGCCAACTTACTCATTCCTTGTCTGCAGCCGGCAGGGTCTCACTGTAGCCAGCATAGAGCTTCTGGAAGTTCTCCCAGTTGAAGTACGGGGCGACGTCGCCGGCGCCGTTCTTGTCGCATGCAGCAGTACCGTCGCCAAGGTAGCTGAAGCGGTTTGGCGAGCGCCACTTGACGTCAAAGTGCTCAGCGCCCAGTGTCTCCAGCCCCTGCTTAAAATGCATCATGGTGCCGCCGTAGACGCCCGTCAGCCGGCCCTCTGCCCTGTCATTCTTGTACCACGCCCGGCACTTGTCAGCAAAGGCCGTGTTGCGCAGGAATTCTTGCTGGTACTCGTTGTAGTCGGCCACCGATTCGGGCTTGGGAACGATAGAGCTGAAGAGTTAGCAGAGAGGATAGAGAAAGAGGAAAGAAAGAGAAAGAAAGAAAGAAAAAAGGAAAAAGAAGGACAGAAACAGAGAAACAAACGTACTGAATATCCTGGCAGTTGATCTTGCTCGTCCAGCGGAGAATGTGGTCACAGACCCATCCCATCATTGTGAGAACGGTGCCGTGGGAGATGGGAATGTTGGGCCCGTTGATGATAAAGTAGTTGGGCTGGTCGACGACGTGCACGCTACAGAGCGCCTCGGGATCCTCCTTCCACATCTCATTCATGGTCGCCCCGTTGCGCCCGACCTGCTTCCAGTTGGGGATGAAGCTGGTATCGAAGCCTGTGGCGCATACGATCAGGTCGAACTCGTCCTCGCGGCCGGCTTCATTTCCCTCCTCGGGCTGCAGCTGGATGCCCTTGTCAGTGAAGCGGGCGATCGGCGTCCACTCCGGACGCACGTTCTCCTGCTGCAGAGCCTCGAGATAGCCGTCGCCGGGAGTGATGCGGCGGCAGCCGACAGTCCAGGTGGGCGTCAGCTTCTTCTCGAGCTCGGGTGCGTTGACCAGCGACGCGTGCATGCGCTCCCGGACCCTCTGGCCGACCATTTCCTGGGCGGGATGGCCGTTGATGAGTGCGAAGATGTATCTGTTGAGACTAGTGCGGGTTAGTAGGGGAGGGGGAGATAGAAGAGAGAAAAAGAGAGAAAACGAGAGCAAGAAAAAAAGAAAGAAAGAAACACAAACAAACAAACAAAAGAAAGAGAAAACATACTGCAACTCAACCTCGCGAAGATATTCGAAAAAAGCTTTTGGGTCCTCACGCCACTTCTTCTTCTGCTCCTCCGTATAGAAGAACTGATGCCCGTCAGGGGTCAGCTCGTCGAGGAAGTTGGTCGAGATCCACGTAGCACTGCGCATGTAGACGACCATGCTCTTGACATGAGGTGCAAGGGCGCGAGTGATCTGAATGCCGGACGCGCCATTTCCAATGACGGCCACCCGCTTGTCCTTGTATTCGGCGTTGTCCCTGGATAGACAGTCAGCAGAGGCATGACCGGACAGGGCATAGGAGCCGTGCATATAGAACAGAAAGAGAAGACACTTACCAGCGTGCACTGTGCACCAGTTTACCCTTGAAGTCGTGCAGGCCCTCAATGTTGGGCCACTTCCAGTGACTGTAGTAGGGTTAACGGTCAGCCTGCTTCTGCCCGACAATCTCATACATATCAAGGGGTACATACTTGAGGAAGCCGGTGCAGTTCACAAACACGTCGGCATAGTCATCACGGACCTCTCCGCCGGCAGTGCGGATCTTGAGCTTCCACTGTCCGTCGTCCTCGTTCCAGATGGCCTCGACGATCTCGGTGTTGAGCTGGACGTGCTTGAGCAAGTCCCACTTCTTGGCCGTGTGCTGCATGTAAGCCAGGATTTCTGGCTGGCCGGCATAGAAGGCCGACCAGTTCGGATTCGGTTCGAATGGGAAGACATAGGCATCTGTGTGGTCAGGATATGATAAAGGATGAAGAGAAAAGAGTAAAGGAAGAGGGAAAAAACAAAAGGAAACAGAGAAAGAAAAGAAAAACGGAAAACTACTCACGTGCAGGAACATCACTACAAAATCGTTAGCATAGTCACAACTGAAATCAACAGTACAGAAACATACCATGCAGCACCGGGGTAGCTGTTCTCGAGCCAAGTGCCGCCAATGCCAGCATTGCGGTCGTAGACGACCAGGTCGATCTCGTCCTCCTGCTTCAACTCGTGCTGGATCTTATGGGCGAGGCTCAGACCACCAAACCCGGCTCCAACAGCAACAAGACGAATCTTGCGCAGAGGCGTGAAGCCAGGCTGCTTGCCCAGTGGCACGTAGTTTGGCGGATTCTGCAACGAGCCCATGTTTTGTGATGCTTTTTCTTCTTTCTTCTGGGAACAAGTGATGGATAAATATGAAACGCTTGGTATACGACTGGAAGAGGGAATTGGGAGACGCAAGCTTTCGCTGCCAACAAACACTTGGGACGCGGGACACTGTTTGCATAAAAAGAAAACGGCAGAGACGTTGCATGCCAACGGTTGTGGATAGCTTGAGCCGTGTGCCTTGACTCTCGAACGAGTGCACACCGTACTTCATCATCCTTGGTATCTCTGATGAAGCCCCTTTTATATTGCTCCAACGACTTTTTCCCAATCTGCATGTATTGTATGTATTGTATGTATGTAGGTTGTAGTATGAACCGCAGGGGACGCCGTTATCAGCAAGATGCAACACTCTTTCAAGACCGTTGCATTCGAAGTGGGAGATGCGCACTCTTATTTCTTCATTTAGTCGGTGCACATGCTTCTCCTCTCCGCCAAGCAACTGTACCGCCTCCAGACTCTTCCCCAAAGTAACGGTGCATCCCGTTGGTAGCATATCACATCAGTCGACGAGACATTACCCCAGCAGGAGTACCACACATTGAAAGTACTCCGTGTGCTGCTTTGATAGTGCTCGTGCTCGTACTTTTACATATATAGTAGTATGTACTATGCAATGCATACATTGTAGCGACAAGGGTCTCGATCCTGCTGAGCCAAGCGCGGCAGGCACTCCGCGTTCCGAGTGCCCTTGATCAGGCCAGGGGACTTCAACGAACCAGAGCCAATCTTTTCGTTGGCAGATGGGCAGAGTTTTAGACTGCTACTCCGCAGTTTGGTTCAAACGGCTATCCTTTTGCCGAATACGACCATCCTTGCTGACATCTTTTCGGCCGAGTGGGGAAACTTGGTCTCCGAGGGGAAATCTGACAGGAAAGGAGGTTGAAAAGTTGAAAAGTTGGTTTAAGGATAGAGAACCTGACAGGAAAGGAGACTGCAGAAACTTTCTTTGACCAAAACCCTAGGATTTTCGGTGTGAGGCCCTTGACCCTACTTTTGCTCTAACTAGTACGAAGGGTCTACAACGTCGTAAATAGTGTGCTAGTAATACTAGCAGCACTCTGGATGTGCATTGGATGTGCATTGCAATTTATGGGAGCCATACTTGAAGAACCAACGTATCAATTGATGTACAGTAGGCATCCAGAAGCCCTGTCACAACAACTTTTTTTCCCTGCCTCCTGTCTAATGTCACCAGGGAAAAAGGAGGCTATGCTTACAATACATAGTAGTATGATAAGCAGCCATACTGCGTCTCTGGTGTCTCTCTTTATTCTTCTCGTTGCAGTTCCGTCCTCGGTCGCTCTCTGATCCTTCTTGTTACGCTCTACTCTCACTATGACGAGCACCCAGTGTCCGATGGGCGACTTTGGGCCCGCGCCTGCGGGCATCGACCTGTGCTCCAACAAGAACGGCGCCATCATTGGGCCCGTGGTGACGGTCATGATTGTCAGCATAGCGGCTGTCTCTGTGCGGCTGGGCTGCCGCTACTCCATAGCCCGGAAGAGTTCTGGCGGATTCCTGGCTGTGGACGACTACCTGGTGATTGCGGCTTTGGTGAGCTTCTTTGTGCATGACATCGTCAACGTGGAAGGATCGCGTATAGCTAACCTCTCAGTTCATGGCCATCTGCACTGCCGTCTGCTGCCTCCTCGGCGTGCATTTCGGAGGCGGACAGCATCTCTGGGCACTGTCCTTCGACAAGTTCAACAGCCTGTGGAAAACCCTCTTTGCCTTTGTCCTCATCTACGTTGCCGTCGTCACTCTGACCAAGACCTCCATCATGCTCTTCTACTATCGCCTCTTTGGCGCCGGCGTCATGTGGTGGATTGTCCTCTCCCTGATCGCCGGCTACTTCATCGCCATTACCGTCACTGGCCTCATCGCCTGCCGGCCCCTGTCTTACTTCTGGGAACAGGTGCGATCTTGTCTCCTGACTCTTTTTTCAGCCTCTTCCTCGGCACATCCTTTCTAACTCTGCTCTTCTCTTTCAGTTTACAAATTCCGCCGCTACCGGCACCTGCATAGACACCCCCAAATTCTTCCTCATCAACGGCATTTGTGCCATGCTGATCGACGTCTTGATCCTCTGCGTCCCCTTACCAACTAGTACGTACTCTTTTCTTTGTCGGCTCCGTGCTAGGCCAGTCTTTCTCAAATCGTGCCAACAGTCTACAAGCTGAACATGCCTCCCGCAAAGAAGGCCATGGTGTCCGGCATCTTGCTGCTCGGCTCCTTGTGAGTCTCCAATACAACTATCTGCTCTTCAATCGTTCGCGACAGAGCACTGACTCCATTTAGTGTCTGCGTCGCCAGCATCATCCGCATCATCGCTCTTGATCGCTTCCTAGACAACACCGACGTTGTCTGGGCCATGGCCGAGGTATTTGTGTGGTCGTGCTGCGAGCCTTTTATCGGCATCGTCTGCGCGTGTCTGCCGACTTACGGGCCCCTCTTCTCCCGCTTCAAGTGGTTCATCCAAATGTCCAACAAGGCGAGCCTGCCAGCTTCGGGAAAGGCATCCGACAGCCCCGGCGTCCTAATGACCATTGGTGGCTCTCGTGGGCCCGGCATGACTGGCAACGGCACCATTAAGAGCAGCGGCTGGAGCCGGCTGACCAGGAGCGACGACGCAACGGTCAAGCAGTCGGGCGCCTTCCGCACGCGGCCCGACGAAGACGAGATGGAGCTCACGACCAACGTGCACGGTGGCAAGACGCATCACCGCGACCCGTACGGCGTCCACGCCGATACAAGCGCGCGGTCTACGACGCAGGCCAGCGACAGCGACGGAGGAGCGGACGACCAGAAGAATCTGCAGGTGCTCGTGCAGACGGATGTCAGGTGGGAGGTCGAGTCTAGGAAATAAGACAGCGATTGGGTCTAATTATCCAAAGGCGTATGAGGACATTATCTCCCTGTCAAATACACGGATGCACATTCGCTTGGATAGCCAACCGATATGGGAACGCCTTGCTGAACTGGTGGTGTCCTTCGGTGTAAAAATCAGGATGCTCCATATACCATCCGGCGTATTCAGTTAAGGATAGCGATGATATGACTTTTTCCTTTGTCATGTATTCATCGTCTCAAGTGTATCAATCAAATAGTGAGACCGCTGGTTTTGTACTCTCCCGCTCTTCTCATCAAGCGCACAACTTACAGATGCTCTCCAGGAGCTTATCCGTAGCCCAACATGAAAGGCGACCATTACGCTATTCTGGACACTAAGATGCCGAAGTTTATACGATCATTTTCAGCAACCTTTAGCCGCTCGTGCGTTACCGACGCAGTGCCGACGCAGTGCGGTGGTTCTCGACGAAAAAGGTAGCAAGCCAAATGATTCTGCGAGCTGTTTAGTTTCTGGCCATCATACAGTATACGTTCTCACAGAGATACATATTGGCACTGTACGCGAGTAAACCTCGGCTAATAGTAAGTCCGAAGACTGTACAATGGTTTGGCCTCAAGGTGATTTCTATCAGTCTGCTAAACGACGCCGATTCCAGTCTTTAGTCGTCGCATCCTCTCTCTTGTATCAAGTTTTGCCATGCATCAAACGCCCCAAGCGAATACCCAAGTCCAGGCCGGTTTTCAGCGGATATCCCCTGCCAAGTAGCTTACAAAGCCATTTCCAAATTCACTACGTTATTGCAGTTTCAGCCATCCGACCAGCGTCTGTAACGTCTGCAGATCTCCAGCATCTACAAATCCCCAGCATCTGCCGTCTTCCCTGCGACCAGCCGCAACAGGCCCCTTCCTTACAGCCGCGCCTCGGTCCGGCCCAGGTCCTCGACAATCATCTCAGCGCAGCGCTCGGCAACGCCCAGCACGGTCAACATGGGGTTAATGGTGGTCATGGAGGGGAAGACGCCGGCATCAGCGATGCGGAGACGACGCAGGCCGCGGAAGCGCAGGCGCTCATCGACGACGGCCAGGGCATCATCGCCCATGCGGGTGGTGCCAGCCGGGTGATAGACGGTGTGGGCAGCACGGCGGGCGTACTCGCTGATCTCCTCGTCGGTCTGGACCTTGGGGCCGGGGGCAACCTCGCGCTTGATCCAGCTCTTGAAGGGCTCCTGCTGGGCGATGCGGCGGGCAGCCTTGATGCCGTAGACAAAGGTGGCGGCGTCGTAGCCCTCGGGGTCGGTGAAGTAGCGGAAGTCGAGGGCCGGCTTGACCGTGGGGTCGGCGCTGGTCAGGAACAGACGGCCGCGCGAGCGGGGGCGGGGGATGTTGGGGGTCATGCAGAAGGCGTAGCCGTCGGCAGGGACGTCGTAGCCGAGGCGCTCGGTGTTGAGAGTGAAGGGGATCTGGTAGCAGTGCATCATGACGTCGGCAATGTCGCCATCGGGCAGGCCGGCCGGGTTAGCGGGCGTGCGGCGGCCGGTGTCGGCGTCAACGGGCTCGCGGCGCAGGAAGATGCCGGCGTCTGAGTCCATGGTGGTCTGGTTGGGCGGCACCGGGCGGCTGAGCTCAAACATGATGATGGTCTCGGGGTGGTCGAGCAGGTTCTCGCCGACGCCGGGGACGTCCTTGACGACAGGGATGCCCAGCGGCTGCAGCTGCTCGCGCGGGCCGATGCCGGACAGCAGCAGCAGGCGCGGGGTGTCGACGGCGCCGGCGGTCAGAATGGTCTCGATGCGCGGGCGCACAGTGCGGGTGGTGCCGTCCTTGAGCTTGAGGTCGATGCCCGTGACCTCGTCGCCGCCGCCGGCCACGTTGATGTGCGAGACCCAGGCCTCGGTCAGCACGGTCAGGTTGGGCCGGGCCTCCTCGCCGCGCAGCCAGGGGTGGATGTAGGCGACAGAGGCGCTGCTGCGGTAGCCGTTGTCCGGGTTGTAGCTGATGGAGAAGAAGCCGACGCCCTGGCGCAGGGCGCCCTCGGACTCGATCTCGTGGTTGAAGTCGTGGATCACGGGGATGTCGAGCGCGCTGCTGCACGAGCTGACCCAGTCGCGCGTCAGCTGGTTGCGGTGGCGCGCATGCACTGGCTGCACCGTGCAGCGCAGCTTGTCGAGCGCCCGCATGAAGACGGGAAAGGTCCAGCCCTTTGCGCCCATAGACTGCCACACGCGCAGGTCAAAGTCGAACGGCCGGAAGGAGATGAGCGTGTTGTGCGAGGAGCAGCCGCCGAGGACCTTTGCGCGGGAGTGGCGGATGTGAGAGTTGCCTGGGATGTCAGTAAGGGAGAGAGAGAGAGAGAGAGAGACAGTGTGTGTGTGTGTGTATGGCAGAGGTCTGCTTAGTCATCGTATCACCAGATCTGAATGCAGATGCACTCCAGATTCAGATTCGGAAGCATTGACTTTCAGCTCCCCTCTTCTTCTTAACTCACCATTTGGCTGCTCGGTC
>JRUC01000877.1:0-10743 GCA_000806385.1 Leptographium procerum | reverse complement strand
TTTTTTTTTTGCCCGACTCTTCTTTGACGCAGTTCATAAGAAATAAGGCGGTAAAGATTGCTGTTTTCTGGAGCTTTGACTTAAATGCGAGTTATGGCTTGTATCTTACATCTGTTTGATACTTCTTACTATTAGGAAAGCGTGTTCGTTCCCTTGCCCCTTCCTTTCGCGCTACAAACAACCTAATTGCCATTTCCATTGCTTTTACCAACCTTTATTGCTATTTTTGTTATCTATTGCTATTGCTATTTTCTCTGCCGTCCTCCTTTCCCTGTCACTTTTTTTATCCGCACTTCGGGGCGCTGGCGGTTTAGTTCTGGGCCGCCACTGCTGGCTATTGGCGGACGACTAAGCACCCTTTAGTTGTCTGACCGCCCCAAGCACGAAAAAAAACGACTTCTTATCGGTCAAAGCACATTTCTTCCACACACAACACACCAAAACCCACACGCAGCCCCATACCCTGACACAGCCGCGACCAGACGCGACTCCTCCCATCGCGACACCCTCTGCCGTGTCACTGCCCATCTCGATCATATCAGATACTGCAATTTTGAATGACGTCGCGTTCATCTTCGTCATTGCTGACATCGGTTCAAGGTATATCCCAGGCAGATGGGTCCTTTGGCGACTACTCTTGGCTTTGAACCTTTACATCTTCCATCAGCTACCGTCTAATCGCCATGAGCTCTTGGGTGAATGAAGCCGCTGTGCAGAATCACAATGGCAACGGCTTCCCTCACATAAACGACCCAAATACCTCGGTTGGTGGGATGATGGACCCGTCAGGCTTCGTGGCCAGCGCTGCGCAATTCAACCCGGCCTCGACCAGCCAGTTCACGAATCCCCAACAGATCATGGCGCTACAAAACGGCTCCATGCGCCATGCTTCGCCGTCAGCATTCTCTAATTCCATGTACCAGACAAACTCTGTCATTCCATCCAAACGGCCTCGTCCACGGGAAGATGGTCTTGGTGCATCGCCGCGACAAAATGCCAGCATGCTACCAACTACACGTGCCGAGACACCTCAACAGACTCACTTCCCGACCTACCCCCCCGGTTCGCATCCTCAACAAAATACTCCCCAGTCGTTTTCACACTTGCCACCTAATGGCTCTGCGAATGCTACTCCGTCACCTATTATGGGGAACCAGATTCGATCTGGTAGCGTTCCTCAGCGGGTATCAACCACTTCACCTCATCCCTTCTCTCCTGCCTCCCAGAGCTTCGCGCCTCAAGCATCTCCTGTCCCATCAGATGCGGCACCACAGCCAAATGCTTTTGGGCAGCCTGCGTTTGCTCCTGGTTTCAATCCAAATTTTACGCCTCAACCATCGCCTGCGCGACCCTCGCCAAACCCGCAAACGGTTAACAACCCGTCGATGCCGCAGCAAATGGGACAGATGTCACCTGTGGGTCCTATGGGATCTGCAGGGACGATGGGACAAATGAGTCCGATGCACCAGATGAACCCTATGGGCCAGCTTGGAAACGCGCCGAATCAAATTCTTACGCCACAAATGCAGCAACAGCTAGCCCAGGCGCGAACCCCGCTAGAGCAGCAGAAACTCCTTTACCAGATGCAAGTCCAAAGACATCTACAGCAAGGAAACATGCAGGCAGCGCCGCACATGCAGAGTCAGAACTTGGCTGCTCAGCAGCGGAACATGTTGGCCAGACAACCTGGTGTCCCCAATGGACAAGCGCCTCTCAGTGTTCCTAGCGGTATGAAGCCTTCTCAGCAACCAGGAACACAACTCCAGCAGAATGCGCCACGGTCCGGTCCGGATCAATTTTTATCGCAGCTGTCTATGTTTATGAATCGGAGGAATCTGCCGCTGGAAATAAATCCAGCAGTTGGAGACCGGCCCATCAACCTGGCAGGCTTATTTCAGGCCATGCAAAAATGCAACGGATATCGGCATGTTTCCCAGACAAATGCGTGGCCACAGATTTGCCACTCTATTGGCTTACAAGCACAATCGTCTGCGGTCGTGGCTCAAGTCAAGTCGATATATGAGCGCAATCTACTAAAATTTGAAGAGTTCTGGGCCCAAAGTCGCGCGAAGGCAGCACACCAACAGCAGCCCCCCCCCCATACTCAGCAACAACCACAACCGCAGCCGCAATTACAGCCACAGCATCAACCTACATACATTCAGCAGCCGCAACTTTTGCAACATCCACAGCAGGGACAGCAGGGACAGCAGGGACAGCAGGATTTTGCAGGCACCGGTGTTGTGCCTAGCACGCCGAAGTCCACCGTACATGCCCAGCTACTTTCCGGCCATATGGGCGGTCAAGGACCTATCACGCAGAGGGTCCCGTCAGGGCAACCCACACCCGCCAAGCAAATGCTACCTCACGCGCAACAGCCAAATGTGGCCGGATTTCCGAATCCGCATATGTCATCTGCCCATCCCCAGCCAAGTTCTAGCCGGGGCGCATTGAAGAACGGCACATCCCGGAGTGCACAAGGCACCCCGACGCATGAAGAGTATACCGCCCACTCCCCACAACAGAGCAAATTGAGCGTCTTGACAACTCCACAGACCGCGCATGTGGACGTATATAGCGCTGCAGATGGAGCTATTAGCTTGCAACCATCCGCAGGGTTTAGTTCCGACGAATATAAGCCATGCAGTCGGGAGAGCCACACCTACGGAGGCATTGATGTCAACGCACCGGGAAAAATTGTGGCGGATATTATTCGGTTCAGACCGGATGTTCCTGCCCCTCAAGAGCTCGGGAATATTGACATACATGCGTTGACAAAGAGCATACAGTCTGGCATACACGGCGAGGTCCGATTGGCTTTAGACACATTGGCAATGATCACCGTGTCAGGCCTGCCGGGTCTGGATATTGAGCTCAACAAATGCGATGACTTACTTGATAGTCTCGTTGAATATGCAGATGATCTCGCTGAATTGCTCGCCGAGAGCTCACCTGAGGTTTCAGACGAGATTCTGATTCCGCCATACGAGGATATTGCCAGAGCATGCCAGGTGGAGAGGTTGGCTGTTCGAAACCTTCCGGAGGCTGGCTCGGAAGAAGAAGAACTCGATAGAGCGGTCGAGTATCTGCTTTGCATTACTGTCATTCTTCGAAATTTGTCGTTCAATCCTCGGAACCACGAAGACCTTGCCGATGAATCAGCCATAAGATTTATTTGCCAAGTCATACGCTATGTCGGCACGCGCAATATGCTTCTCCGTACACAGTTGAGCACATTGGATTTTTTGAAAGACGTCATTGTTCTGCTCTCCAATGTCTCTGGCTCCGTGGAAATTTCGGATCGCGACCAAGCACTCTGTCTTCTTCAGTTTTTGTTAGCATTTGCGCCAACTCCATCTCCGAGTTTGTCTCACCCACGCATATTCTTTCCAACCTTCCAACCCACCGTGCAGCCATATCTCCCTCCAGCCGTGGATGCTCTTGCCAAACTGTTGGCAAGAGACGAGCCGAACCGAACTCATTTTCGCAACGTTTTCACTGCAGACGCCAACAGCCCAGCGTCTAGTGATCTTCTGACTCGAACTTTCAGCCTCGCCATTTCGCCGATTCCAGAGCATGTTAGAGAGTCTCGACCACGACCGTTGCTTCCAATCGTTGAGGCTCGAAAACCTATACTTATGCAGGGTCTTCTTGCCGCAGATATTGTGGCATCTCTGGCCCCCGGATACGAAAGCGGAGTTGCCAAGGCATGGCTCACCGCTGACAATGGTTTTGCTCAAAATTTGCACCGTTCTATCCGCGATCTCTGTCATCTATATGAGAGTGTTGAACTGCACGCTCGGAGCTATAGGCTTCGCGAACCGCCAAGAAAAGATGCCGAGTTGATGTACATTGTGGTTCTAGCTATCTCTCTGCTTCGCAAACTAAGCGACAAGGCAACTGATCCGAGCGACTCAAAATCGGCCTTACCGCCCAACGTGTGGCCTTCTGGTGAGGGTCTTCTAGACGCCCTGGGTATGGTTAGCGGGGAGTGGAGTCGGGACGGATTTTTGCAGAACCTCGTCGCATTCGCATCCTCGGAAGAGTAAAAGAAAAAGACCAATGAGCTGGGGACCCACGTCATCGCCTTTCTTTTTATATCGCCGCGTCTTGCTTTTTTGAAGTTTGCTTCCATTATTTTTTTTTAGCAGTCATAGGCTCTACTTTACATATTATTCTTTTTCATTCCGGGTTTACTTTTTTTTCGTAAGTGAATTCGAATTGTTTTGTATCGACAAGTTCCCCTATGTTAGACTGCTATACGCTAGTATGGGGCGCTGAATGATAAACTAGAAATGGCTTGTATTTCAATCATTTTTTCCATCGATGACTACTATGCCAGCCGGATTCTCTGCATAATAGCCATAAAGTATAGTGGTGAAGTAGCTGATGAGAAGCTACTGTCTTACTGTCTCCGTGCTTTCATCTGCCTACATATATTTTGAGTCAAAATCTTACATTCCCGGAAAGCATCGTGAATAACTTGTCCATACCTCTGCCAATATTGTGGGAGCAAAAGCAAAAGCAGAGTGCTTCGTGTCTTCCTTGCGCATCTTCGTATAGCGGCGTGTGCTTCTTGGATCAAAAACCTCTCTGCTCTAACCATCCAATAACTTTGTCCTTGTATAGTCCCTAGGATCCCGTCAGTAAAATGTCATACATATCACAGCCAGCTTTATGTGTGTGCTCACTTTAATGATTACGTCGTTCGTCCGTGGGTTGATTTTGGTGTCCAGGCGCAGCTCATCTTGTAGCTGATGTGCTAGAGCACGTGCATCACCTTCGACTTTCTTGACCTCTGTCGTGCGGTTTGTCCCTCCAGATTTTATGCGATGGTATACAGATAGGTTGTGGCTCGAACTGCGGCCGACACAATATGGTAAGGGGTCGCTCGTATGCAGCGCTCCGGATGAGGGGGGCTTTCCTAGGTCGATTACATTTGAGCTGGTTGTCGCCGTTGACTGCTTTCTCAAGTATGAATTGAAGCAGCCGGGTCCACGAATTAAGGTGAGCCTCAGGGCCGGATATGATAATAGGCGCTGCATTGTTTGAGCAAACCCCAACGAATTTCGGTGCCGTGATTTGCTTCCTTGGATTAGTAGTAGAGAGGCTGTTTTGGCAAGTGGTGTCGACTTTGCGGCCTGACCGCCTGGCAGAATACCGGTCAAGGTCTGCATTGGGGCACGGATAAACATAAATCCAGTCATCCCACATCTCTGTCAATTTCGCACTTTTTTTTCCTAAGCAGGCATCGTAGTCCCCCGCTTTGGAGACACGCAGACACGCAGACACGCAGACACGCAGACACGCAGGGCACCGTGGAGAAAGCAAGCGGTACGGAACGACGGTCACGCATCGCCATTTTTTCACCTGTCCACACAGATACAAACCATGACGGCACAGACTAGCGGCGCCGACGCTATGGGCGTCTCCAGGTTCGACCTTTTGCCTCAGCTCGTTCTACGTCTCGACAGACACCTAATCTTCCCACTACTGGAGTTTTCCGCAGCGCAGCTGGAGGATGAGGATGGCGGCAGCAAAGACGAAAAGAAGTCACGTGAAATCACGAAGGCAAAATACGAGTTACTGAAGAAGACCAGCATGACAGACTACGTCGCCAACCTTTATTGTGAAATTGAGGACCTGGACACGCCACCCGCCGAGTTCGCCGAATCCCGAAAGAAGGTGCTGGCAAAGCTAGAGCAGTTTGAGGATGACACAAGCAAGCTACGGGATCTTCTGGGGAACGAAGATGTTGTGGGCAATTTACGCAGTGACAAAGTGGCAAACTTGGAATTTCTGAAGAAGGAACACGACGTTAGTACAACATCTTCCTCTACTCTTGTGGTCTTGCGTTCTCCATTGTGATTGCAGATTGCAGAACATTCTGACTCGTGAGGGAATAGGTCACCGTTGAAATGGTCAATGCGCTATATGACTTTGGCAACTTTCAATACAGCTGTGGCAACTACGGAGCGGCTGCAGAGCTGCTTTATCAGTTCCGTGTTTTGTCAACAGATAACGAAAAGGTGGCGGCGGCCACATGGGGCAAACTGGCGTCAGAGATACTGACGACGAACTGGGAGTCAGCCATGGAGGAGCTCCAGAAGGTTAAGGAAAGCATTGATACAAAACTTTTCAACAACCCGCTGGCGCAGTTGCAGCAGCGCACATGGCTCGCCCACTGGGCGCTGTTCCCGCTCTTCAACTACGAAGGTTCCCGCGAAAGCGTTCTCGAACTGCTATTTTCGCCAAACTACATCAACACCATCCAGACTTCATGCCCATGGATCCTCCGCTATGTCGCGGCCTCGGTCATCACAGGAAGGGGCCGCGTCAAGAACCTCGGCATCCAGCAAAAGCAGCTCAAGGATATCGTTCGCGTCGTGCGTCAGGAGGCGTACGAATACACAGACCCCGTCACCGACTTTGTGCGCGCTCTCTTTGTCGACTTCGACTTCGAGGAGGCCCAGCGCCAGCTTCCCCGGGTGGAGGTCGTTCTGCGTGCCGACTTCTTCCTCGCCAGTGCGGCTGATGAATTTATAGATGCCGCCCGCCACCTTTTCTTCGAGTCTTACTGCAAGATTCACGCACGCATCGACCTGAAGCGTGTGAGTGCGCAGCTCGGCCTCAATGTGGACGACGGCGAGAAGTGGATTGTGAACTTGATTCGGGACACCAGGCTTGACGCCAAGATCGACTTTCAAGAGGGCACAGTGATCATGAACCACCCGAACAGCTCGGTATACCAGCAGGTGATTGAGCGGACAAAGGGCGGCTTTTTCCGTACTCAGGTGCTGAGTGCGGCTGTTACGAGGTGAAGGGACCAAGCCGAACAGGAGCGTTTCTATGTCACGGGCGTTTTGGGTTCTTTTCTCTTAGTCTTGTAACATGCACGGACCTGGTTTGTAGCTTGGGGCGCGGCTCTGTAAACATGGCCTTGCAGAGCACGGTGGGATAGCACTCTAGAATCGGCTTAGCATACTGGCTGAGCATGCGAAAGGAAGCGCATGGGATAGCGGACGGAAAAGGGTGTATGGCCGCTATAAAAGGGCACGCTGAGTTGCAAGCGCAGTCTGGCAGAGCTGCTCCCATTAACCGTTCAGCTATGCTACCGACCCAGATGAGCTTAACTATATTTCCTGGCCAGCAATCCA
Source organism: Leptographium procerum (assembly GCA_000806385.1). NCBI lineage: Eukaryota > Fungi > Ascomycota > Sordariomycetes > Ophiostomatales > Ophiostomataceae > Leptographium > Leptographium procerum. The sequence continues at coordinate 3,586 of JRUC01000877.1, read as the reverse complement.
AGTTTTACCCTTTAGGGCGTCCACAATACTATCGTCCATCCACCAGTCAGTAGTGTCTACTCTAGCCAGCCATGGTGGCCGTTCTTCGTATTGAGAGCTTTCGGCCTTATTTTCTGTTCCAATGCGTTTGCCGGCATCCGGCACAGCGGCGCCATCGCTCGGATCGCCCCGTCGCAGACCGTCTCGGTGGTTTGCCCAACCAAAAAGAAGACGCAAGTCCAGAAGGCCACTTCGGCTCCATCGTGCCAGGCTACTCTCCAGCACCAGTCGTGCGTCTATGGTGCTGCTGAGAACGCGCCCACCTCCATTCTGTAGCGTTCCGAGCTGGCCGAGCATGTCCGCCCGCTCTGTAAGACTGACACCCTTGAATCTCTTCAGCCTGAACAGCCAGCCCAAAGGATCTGACTCTTGGTCAGAAATAGTGACGGGTGTGCCAATATCGGTAGCAGACAGGCTAGCAATTGTCGCAGATCCGAGCACTTGTAGCGTCGTTGCGAACACGCTCTCGCGGGAAGGGCGTCTGCGTAGGAAGAGGTTCTGGTTTGCCTTGAAGTCATGTCGCAGAACTGTGTGTTTCTCAAAATTGACTTCCAGGTCCCAATACCCATGGGCAGATGCATCAGTCTGGACTGTGATGATGTCCTCCAGAGGAGGTAGCAGACATGGTGTTTTCCGGCGCAATACAGAGTCCTCCTGAGAGTCTGGCGACGCAGATGTTGACAGTGCAGCACGCTTAAGGCGGACCAGTATGGGAACTGATATGGGCAGGCCAGTCGCAATATCCTTTGTAACCAGGCATCGTGGTTCAGTGGCCAGAACCCAGAAGTGCCGGAACGCCTGCAAATGCGAACCGTTGTCCTGGATAGTTGTTGGAAAGATGGGATAGAAGGCGACAAGAAGCGCAGCCACGGCCAGGTTGCTGTTTCCAAACGTCGTCGTGCCAGAACCGAGAAAAAGTGTGCCAATGGCTAGATGGGCAGCAAAGTGGCTACCATATGTGGTGTGGACATCATCACGTCCATGCAACGCTCTCAGTCTTCGCAAGACAACGAGATCGCCCGTTCCAGCCATGACCGTGGCGCATGACAGAGACAAAACATCTAGGCACATGCGCGCCCCTGCTCGAGCCGTCTGCGCGTCGAAATGGTCGGCCGGCAAGTCCTGGACAATTCGACGGAAGCCGTCAAGGTAGTGAACCAGCATATTTCTGACTCTATAGTTTGCGGAACCTGCATAGCGCAAGGCTGCAGCAAAGCAGAGTCCGGCAACAATTGAGAAAAATGGCAAATCCACACTCCGCAAAGACAGCACTTTGTCAAGTTTGTATTGGCTGTGATACTCCAAAGGCAGACTCTGCTGAATCCAGCTGAATGATGCATCGATTTTGCTCCACAGGATGAGATTTTTGGCAAGTGTTCGAAGCAGCAGAATGTCAGGACGGATATAGTCGAACTGGAGGATGGAGTCAGGGACATCGATCTTGCGAGCAACGATTTGGTCTTCCGTCCTCATAAAAATGAGGGCAATCGCTACAGTCGCTGCAGAGGCAGAGCGATCAAGAACGTTGACAAGCTCTACCTTTTTCGTCGAGGATGCGAGGCTGAGGAGTTGCTCAGTTATTTGCATGTCAAGTAAACCCTTCCGGTCGCTCCCTTTGCCGAGATTGATTAAGCCAAGTGCGAAACCGGCAGCTAACCGATAGCCTTCGTTTCTCAGCGGATCCTCGTCGTCCTCGTCGTCCACAAACTCGATTTCGGACATCATGATTTCACTCATTCGTCGATGCTGACTGTTGTAATACAGCAGCCCAATGCCCATTATGCCTGTGGTTTGCACTTGGTGGGAGAGATTGAGCTCTGCAGCTCCAGGAGGAAGCATGCGGGTGACATGCACCGAGAGCAAGCGTGTGATTAGCGAGTCCATGGTGCCGATATGGGATACAGCGAGACCTAACAGCAGGCCGATCGAAGTCATGATATGTTTCGGTGTGAGATACTTGAACGCTACCCACTTTGCCACTGCTTTCAGATGTCCATTTAGACCGAGTGCAAGAAGGAACCCAGCATGTCTGTGGCTGAGATCTGTCCCAGGTTTATTGAACACAATCCAAGACGTGTCAATGCCTTTTGCACGAGGCGATATAGCTAGCCCGTAGGCGACGCCTTGGTGAAAGAATGCCCAATTGACTTTTTCCTCAGTGAACATAGACTTGTCCACGCCGACAGCAACATTGGTCGGCTTCACGATGCAGGTCAAGTTGAACCCCTGGACATTGAGTTTTTGTGTCAGAAGAGGGAACCGGAAGCCATAGTTCAGCATACCGCGGCCTGCGGGGCTTGCTAAGGTGCTAGTAGCAATCGTTGTGGCCAACTCCTTTTGGTGTTCCAGATATTCCGGCTCAGACCAGTGCGGCTGTGGATTAAGGCGCACCACCCTTGGCTTCGAGGCGGAAAGAAGACCCTGCGCTTCATACAGCCGCTTATCATCCCTGAATAGGGCTTGAATCACCGCTTGACGTTCCTCACTTTCAGGCTCTTCGATAGGCTGTACGTTTGTTTCGTCTTTGACGTCACTAGTGGGGATCTGAGAGTTGTAATGAGCTGGTGTAGGGAGCATCTGCGAAGGGAATTAGTATGTAACCAGAATAAAGCATTTTGCTTCTTAAAAAATGTTAGAAACATACCGCTCCATCAACGGATGTGTGGACATTCTGTGCGTCTACCTTCAGTACAGTATTTATATCACCACGTCCAATCAACTCATACAAACCCCGACCCCATTGAGATGGTGGGTGTTGTTGGCATCGACTGATTGCATCTCGCAGTGGTGCCGCAATGCCCTCTGGAAGTGAGTCGAGCACACCGGCCGTAAACCCACATCCGTGCATGGCCTCTACTACCTGGATGCTGGAGTCATAAGGCTTGGAGACCTGGAAAAAACGGCGAAACATCAGCGTCCGCGGCGTTATGCCCTCCCATAATTGGTCTTCTCGTATTGCATCTCCGTTGTGATGCTGCATGAGGGTAGCGTAGACGTCCCCAAGAAAAGGAAACGAGTCCGAGCTTCGGCCTATCCATCGTAAAAGGATCCACTCAGAAATGCAAGGAACTCTTTCGGGTTCAGGTAATAAAGAAGGATGGATGTTCAAGTCTTCTGCTCATAATTAGATAGGAGTTGCGGAGATATAAGCTAGCATTTGGGCTCACCGGAGTCAAACGCAGCCTGAGGGTAATTCAGGTCCAGCTCATAACGTTCGACAAATTTTCGCCAATTTAGCCACTTCGCGATCTGGCACAAAACTGCTGTTAGGCTGCCTGTGGCAGCTGCATCACTTCCGGATGCCATGACGTCAAGTTTCTCATCTTCTAGAAAAAGATGCAAGGCCATCATGATTCCCCACGCTGAGCTTCTTCGAGTCCCATCGGGGAGTCCATAGGCTGTTGGGAGGTACCCAGATGGCCCAATAGCCTGGTTCCCCAGTGGAGACATCATATATGCCTGGGCAAGCCGCAAAGTCTCTGACAAGCTCATTTGCCTAGTACCCCCCCCCCCCTCTTCTGTAAGCCTAGCACGCCCAGGTGTTATC
>JRUC01000876.1:0-10759 GCA_000806385.1 Leptographium procerum | reverse complement strand
GACTCGGAAGAGGAGGCGGCCGAGGGGGTGCAGGAGGAGGAGGCGAGGTGGGTTGGCCGGCTTCGAGAGCGGCGGCGGATGATCAACTACCGCGTATAACGGCGGTAGTTGGTCCAGCATCTTTACCAGGAACAGCGAGACGGCGGCCACATCCATCATCATTACCGTTTTTATCGAGTATCATTTGGGGCCCGGGGAACCCCCCGCTTCGGGGGGCCGAGCAGCCAGGTCGACGGGTCAGACGCTCCTCGTCTTTTTCCAGGAGCGTACCCGCATTGGACGAGATCATCATCAGCAACTCGTTCATTAATCGGTGGGTCCGCAACTTGACAAATGCGGATAGCAAAGATCGACCTTCACTCCATCGTCTTCAGAGAGAGTGTAAACCCCATACCCTTCCTCACTCGAGCCGGTCTAGCAACTTTTCTCGGACACGAGACGCTGCTGCAGAATTCATCTCTCAGCAGCAGATACTCCGGCACTGAACAGCCCTTCGCTAATGCCATCATTTTCTGCCGCACTTGCAGACATTAGTCTCCGTTCCTCTTATCAGTCCCGTCGAGCGCTTAATCAAGCATTCTTGCCGAGCGACTTCGATATTTATCACTGAAGACTTTTCGATCTGAAATCGATCAGTCAAGCATTGATTGAACTCTTGGAGCTCCCGGCGCTCTTACTATGGTGAGTAGATCCTCTAGACATTGGAATTTTCAAGCAGCTAATTTGAGTGGAATAGCATCATTTTCCGGGATTGCGCAGTTTACGTTCGCGTCGGGTAGCCGCCGTTAAACTGTCGTTGTCCACACTCTATGATGCCTTTTTCTCGCTTCGACGGATTCAAACCAGTTTGTGGTGTCAACTCGTGGTGTGCCTTCAATCCGTGGCACGAATTTGTCAGTTTGTGGTGTTCAAACGTGTGTTATTTCAACTTTGGCCTCGACCTATGGTCGCAACTTGATGTCAGCTTGTGGCATTTTCCATCCAATGGCGGTCGGTCGATCTGTGTGTGTCGACTTACGATGTGCCTTCAATCCGTGGCACTGATTTTTCGATTTGTGGTGTTTTGAGTGTGTGTTTTCAACCTGCGGTCTCAACATGCTGTCAGCTTGTGGCATCTTCCATTCGTGGCGCCGATCTGGCTATTTGTGGTGCTTCGGCTCGGTCTTTCTATCTGCGCCGACTTGCGGTATTTCGACTACCTCTATCACTTCGAGTCTGACGCACGTTGTTTATCTGGTCGCCGGTAAATATTCTTTTCTTTTTCCCGAGTTTATTTAGTCTGCAAGAAGTACTGACGCGGATACTCTGGCGGGCCCCTTGGGCACGGGGTCCTCCAGAGTATTACAGAGAACTATTTTCCGTGGCTGTGGCCAACAGCAAATCACATATAACGAATTAATCCGAAACGATAAAATTCCTATGCGCTAATAGACATTATTCTACAAACTGCTCTCTCCAAGCTCTCTTCCAGAACTTAACCGCCCTCGTATTGAGCTACGGAAAGATCTTTAATTGCATCGCCAGGCGAGGCGCAACTTGTGCTCTTCTAAGAAAGAACCCCCCTCAGGCAGCGAAAAGCCCGGCCATGTTAAGCATAATCTTAGCAGGCAAGGAGCTCAGATGTACGCTGCTATAAAATTTGCTCTGACCGACCAACACGGGGGGTCTAGGTCTCTGGGGCTCTATGAAATTTAGCTTTTAGTTGTAGTCCCTTCTTGCAGGGAGCGTGCGTCAGACAGTTAGAGAAAACAATAAACTCTTTAAATACGCGGTTAACATCATCGTATCGCAGCGAAGCGAAGCAGCTTAAGACATTAATACCATCACGAAAACCAAGAATATAGTACCATATATCAGTGGCGAAAAGCACAATAAACTAAACATACCTTGCGTACCTCTATTTGCTTAGTCTTAATTAACAGCAAGCTAGGGAATTCTAAAGCGTGCCGTTAAGTATGATAGCATTATTTAACGAATAGAATGCTTACAAAAAAGAGAGAGACTGATTTTTTTTATAACCATAGTGAGAGTCTACCTAGTGACGCTAGCCTGGATGCATACGCATACAGGACAGCCACCGTAGCCAGAGATATGTCATAATGTCACGACTATGATCAGAGTCGTGATATTAACACTGGTCATAATGGGCTGTTCGACGGTACCGAGAACAAGTGTTATAATATTCTATCTATCTATGAGTGCTAGATATAGCCATTTGTATGTAGTTGTGGCAGCTGCCTCAGTAGTGCGTGATCTTGGATCCAACGTATCAGCAGCCATGCAGTGTACGACTATGAGTATGGACGTCTGTGTTCCTTACATCCAACAGGCAAATCGTATTTCGTCAGTCTTGCTAGCAACAGGTCATGCGTGCATACGATGATGCCCTCACTACCGCCGGGCTACTGAGTCTCCTGCTGCCCCTTGCAATAGTAGCTTGTTTTAGCTGCACTACATGGTGACAAAAAGAGAAGAGGGGGAGCAGTTCTCAACTACGTAACATTATTGGTGAAGAAAAAGCGGTTAGAATGTGCCCTACCTAGTGCATATATTAAGATACAGAGAACAAACCATAACTGGTTTAATTAGCAACTCTTTAAAGAAAACACCAACTTACGATTCGTGACCATGGCCCTTTACATCGCCTTACCCAAGCCCCGTCTGCTCTGTCTGCACGGCGAAGGCTGCTCGGCCGCCATCTTCCAGGCCCAGCTGCGTCACGTGCACAACGCTCTGCGCAATGACTTTGATCTCGTCTTTGCCGATGCACCCTTTTCCAGCACGGCTGGCCCCGGCATTCTTCCCTCCTTTGAGGGGCCCTACTATTGCTGCATCGGGCGACCGGGACACGCGCAACCCGACGATGCCGAACGTGTTTAGGACTGCATTGATGCCCACCATACACGGCATGGGCCCTTTGCTGGCGTCATCGCCTTCTCGCAGGGAGGGCTGTCGCGTTGCCACCACGCTCTTGCAGCAGGCTCAGGAGATGAAAGAAGGTGCAAAATGAGACAGTAGATGATGGGCTGGATCGACCGCCCAGTCTTCAGTACGGTCTTTTCTTTGCCGGCACGTATCCGCCCTTGCCTCCGCGGGGGGATGGCGATGGCAAACCCGAGGAGTACAAGTCCTTGATCGCGCTGCCCACAGTCCACATCCAGGGTCGCCGTGATCCCTGGCAGGTACAGACCAAGCTTCTGGTGCAGTCCTGTTTCGATCCCCAGACGACTACGCGCGTGCATTTTGTCGGAGGCCACCATCTGCCTTCGGCGCCCAAGGACAAAGAGACTATTGCGACTATTGCAGCCTGGCTGGCAGAAACGGCTCTTTGTTGACGGAAATGAGCAGCTCGGGTGATGGCAATCGCTCTAGGGACGACTATGATGACTGTAGATTTAAAGACAGACCTGTTTCTACTCGGAGAAAGTGTCGGACATTGAGCTTTCCAGGTAGAAAGAAATTTCGCGCTTTGTATCTCAAACCGACGAGTCATATCTGGTATTGTATTGATGACATCACGCTTTAAGTATGGGACTCTGTATAATCTGCTCTGTCTACTGTCTACACCTCTCTGAGCTTCCTTGGCAACCGCTTCATTATACTGCGCAGGTTGGTTCGTCGTCGTTTCATCTCGCCCACGATGCAGCGGCCTGTCCGCTCATAAACTCTCATGTGGCCGGTCTGCTGTTTGGACGTCGGCAAAGCTAGGGAATCAGCGGCGGCCGTGGGGGACGACGACGAAGAGGGCAAGAAGGAGGACGGAGATATCGATGAAGATGACGGCGTTGGACTGCCCTAGCTTGGAGGGCCTAAAAGTCCCGGTGGTGGCTGTGGCTTTTCATCGCAAGACGGCGTCACGCGGCAGAGGCTCTTATCGAGCCGGTTGAGTAGGTGGCCGAGTAGGCTGACCACCATGACGGCCTGGGCGCCTGGACCGCCGGCAACGTTCTCGTCGACCGGCCGGACGTGCGTCTCTGACGATGATGATGCAGTTGTCGTCGTCGTCGTCGTCGTCTTTGATGATATGGCAGTGAGGTGGCAGAGGATGGCGGCACAGAGCTTTTCGAAGGTCACGAGCAGCTGATGGTGGCAGGTCAGCACCATCAAGAAAATGCCAGCGTCTGGCACATTAGGTGCGTCCAGAGCGGGAGTGTCGACCAGATGGTGGCTCGCGGGGCCGGGAAGGCGTCCGGGTCCGGCTGGCCCAGAGTGACGACACAGCGGCCGGAAAAGTTGGGCTTCTGCGAGTCGCTGCCACTTGTAGCAGGTGTAGTCGGCTGTGATGTGGCTTTGGTCGCGATGCTGCACGCGGATGGAAGAGACAACCTCCGTGCCGCTACTACCGTCGCTCTCAATCGTGATGGCCTGGTGGATCTGCAAGTCCTGCAGCTCAACGACAGCGACAGCAGCAGCGGATTCCGACGCGCTGACCAGCCGCGTGGCTGCCTCGACGGCCATGGACACATACCCGGCAGCCGGGAAGAGCACCTGGTTCTGGAACTGGTGACCACGCGGCCAGGGCATCTCGGCCAGCCGGAATCCGTTTTGCGCCATCGGGTCTCCTGTAGCGGGTCGCCGGCCGACGCCGGCATGCGGGTGCCCAACATGGAGAGCGCGTGGACCGGCTCCGCTCGCGTTCGAAACGTCCTCGACACTTGCGACTCCTTCCACAGCGGCACCCCATGGTCCCAAGGATATGTCGGGAGGTCTTTGAGGGGCCGGTGACTCTTCACATCTCCTCTGCATGCCCGTCTAAACCCGTCAGAGACCACCACATTCGCCTCCGAGTCTGTTCCCCCGAAATGCCGCCATACAAACCCCAACATATCTCTAAACGCCTGCATGTCGTCTTGGCCACGTGACAAGACGCCCGAGTACGGCAGATCACGTCAGGCGAGAGCCCGCAGTCCCTCCGAGGCCGGTCCCCGCAGAGCTGCCAGATAGGGTCCCGCACACGGCTGCATATAGTGCGAGTCGTACGCTGTGTCGATCCGAAGGATGCGCGCAAACACGCCTTCGCTGTCCAGCCGCACCTTGGCTGCCTCAATGACCTCAGCATCGCCTGAAAGTGTCGTGCTCGACACGCGCATTATTGGCTGACACCGAGATTATGCCGCCGCCGCCACCGTCTGCCTGTGCCGTCTTTTCTTCGCAGAACCGCTTCGCTTCTTCATAGCTCATCCCCACGACCATCATCTTGCTAGCACGCAGCCTCGTCGCCTGCCTGCCTGATGCGTGCATTCCTCGGTAGTAGGCTATCCGCACTGCATCCTTCCCCGACACATAGCCGGCCGCATATGCTGCCGCCATCTCGCCAGAAGAGTGGCCCACGACACCGCTAAAAACGATCCCCGCTGTCCGCAATACGTCCACCAATGCCACCTGCAGCGCCGTGCACAGCGGCTGCGACACTGCCGCCTCCTCCACCCGCGATGTCTCTGCCGGCCGCAGCAGCTCCTCCGTCAACGACGCACGTCGGCCCGCCATCGTAGAGTGCCGCTAGCGACGCCTCCAGCTACTGCAGACGCTCCTGGAACAGTGCGCAGTGCGTATACAGACCTGCGCCCATCGTCGGCCACTGCGCCCCCTGTCCGGTAAAAGATGCCTAGGATGCGCGCCGGCAGATTTGCCTGCACCGTCAGAGCTGCCGTAGCTAAGGACTTGCCGCCGCTGCTGCCGACCTCCTTCTGCTTGTGCTCCGCCTCCAGAGCTGCGTCGAGACTGCCGATCAGCTCCGTTCGGTTGCTGCCCGTGAACGATGTCCTGTACGGAAACGCGCCGCGTCGCATCTGCAGCGTCCATGCCAGGTCGGCCAGATCGAGCGTCTCATGGTCCAGCTTCAGCCGCTCTGATCGTTCCGTCGTTGCCGCCACCAGCGCCGACTTAGAGTGCGCCGACAGAACAAAGGGTCCGCTGGGAACTGTATCTGTCTCTGTCCCCGCCTCTGTCGCTGTCTCCTGCTCCTGCGCCTCTGCCTTGTTCGTCCCTCTCCCCTCGTAGCTCTCCACGATGGCATGACAGTTGGTGCCACCGAAGCCGAAGCTGTTGATGCTAGCACGTCGTGGAACTCTCGAGGAGCAGCCGCTGCTGGGGGTCCATAGCCTCGGCCTCACGCGGATTGATGTTGAAAAAGTTGTAGTCGAACACCCGCGCATCCTCTTCGAGAAAGTACGACTCCCAGACATTGGTACTCTTTTATTTTCAAAGGTTATTTATGTCAGTAAGTGACAAGGCTAGAAAAAAAACCAGGTGGACAACAAGACAGACACACCCCATGATGCTCCTCGTCTTCGTGGTAGAAGCCATCCACGTTGAAGCGGGTTTTTGGAACCTTGCTCAGCAGATCATATGGCTCCTTGAGTAGCATCCACAGCTTGGACGGCGTCGATGCACCTCCCGGAAACCGGCAGTTGCTGCCCACAACCGCGATCGGCTCGTGTCGAGAGATAGAACCCATGACAAACGAGCGAGTGTTGAAACGGAGAGGGGAGAATAAAAATAACAATAGAAAAATGTATGTTTTGCGTGTTTTGGTGATTGGTTGAGCAGTTGAGGAACGAGATCTCTCCAGAAAGAAGAGAGAGACAAAGGCCCGGTATAAAGGCTCGATCCCATCATGCAGTTCTCCCATGCAGTTTCCGCCATGCAGCTACTTTGCTCACGTAGCTACGGCCATATGCTGATGTAAGTCAGTCCATATCCAGAAAAAGGGGGGTGGAGATGGTGGAGACTGCAGGCGGGAGAACAGTCCGACCTCGTGGGATGTGGACGCCCGCCGACGCACCGATCGGGTAATATTGTGACAGGCCATCGTGTCTGAGGCAAGTTATCCGAGTCTTAGGGTCTAACGAATGTGATGTTTGAAGTTCAGAGGAGACATTTGCCAGGAACGCCATGTCTTGTCCCCATTTGATTAAACACGAGTCTTTGTCCATTGTTCTTGTCCGCTTGTACCCGTCTTCGTCCCACTCTCTTTTCCCTTTTCTCTCAGAAAGAATCGTCACAATGGCTACCCAGATCGCTCTCGTCGGCGCCGGCGCTGGACAGTACTGCCTCAACCGCTCCGTTTCCATTCCCACACCCAGTCCGGGCTTTATGCTGTGTGTCGTCAAGGCTGTCGCCCTCAACCCGGCCGACTGGAAGATGGTTGATTTTTCGGCCAAGGCCGGCTCCATCGGCGGCAACGAGTTTTCCGGCGAGGTGTGTGAGGTTGGTCCCAGTGTCACCAAGTTCAAAAAGGGCGACCGCGTCCTTGCCGTGATGTTCGGCCTCAACCCCGTCGACCCGACGACGGGCGCCTTTTGCCAGTTCGCCCTGGCCACGGCCGGCCTCGCCTGCACGTTTCCCGAGACGATGCCGTACGAGGAGGCGGCCAGCCTCGCCGTCGCCATCAGCACCGTCACCACCACTCTCTATCAGATGTTGGGTCTGCCGGTGCCGCCCCCGTCGATAGTGGGAAAAACGATGGTGAAGACAGGTTCCGAGTCCCCGACGTACGCCCCCGTCTCAGGCAGTGCCACTGCCACTTGCACCATTGCCATACAGTTTCTCAAAGCGTATGCACACCCTGCTGGTTTTTTTTGCCAATCATCCTGATGGTGTTGTTTTCTTACCCTGCTCGTCTTCCACCTCTCATCGTCTGACACTCACAGTTCCGGCCTCTCGCCCGTCGCCACGTGCTCACCCTCAACCCGGGACGTCCTTCTCGCTCTCGGCGCCGTCGAGACTTTCGACTATCACTCGCCTACCTGTGGCATGGAGATCCGTAACTACACAGACAACTCACTCAGTCACGTCCTCGACTGCGTCACCCAGGCGTCGTCCATGAAGATGAGCTACGAGGCCATCGGCCCCGCTGGTGGCCGCTATGTCGCCCTCGACCCCTTTCCCACCTGCATTCAGTATAGCCGCCGCGAGGTTCAGTCTGACTGGCTCGTCGGCTACACCATCTTCAACAAGCCAGTCAAGCTGTCCGGCACCTACGGCCGGCCGGGCCGCGCCCAGGACCGCGTCTTTGCCGCCGACATGTTCGCCCTGGCCGAACGCATGCTGCTCGACGGCCGTCTGAAGCCACACCCCATCGAGGTGCGCGCCGGTGGCCTGGAGACCCTGGTGGAGGGCATCGAGGACTTGCGCAAGGGACGTGTTCGTGCCCGCAAGCTAGTGTACCTGGTCATGTAGAGGTTCGTCATTGCAGGGAGTGGGGGGTGAGCAGCTAGAGTGTGATTTTAGATGGGTCAAAGATCGTTGATTTGGTGGTAGGAAGCTTTGCTAAGTGGTTCGTGCATCACGAAACAGAAAGGTCATGCAGGGGGTTCAAATTGTTTCTGCGAGCGCTTAATTCTAGATAACTTTGTCTGTATAACTCTGCTTGATTCCTTTCTCGTTTGTAGATCTGTATAGGGTACTCCGTAAAGAGCGCCAAGTTTGTTTGTTGTTGATCGAAGCTAAAGCTCTGCGTTTGGCTGAAACATGAGATTTGTGGAGAAAGCCCATAAGGCACGTGATCCAATCCGCAAACGCCCACGGCCGTTGATTAATCCGTTCAGGGGTCATCATCCCCTGTCATCACTTTCCCTGCAAATCGTTCCATCTCGACAGCATCGCGTTGGCGCTAAACCGAAACGTTGTTCCTTCAGCCGCTCGGCAGTCGGTGAATTATGATGACGATCGGTCACCTGTGGTCGGCCGGAACGGTAATACCCCAATTGACGCAGTGTTTATGAATCCTTCTCGAGAGGTGCCGACAACCGGCTGGGGTCTGCTGCTGGTAGACCATGTGCAGACGGCATATAGGGCGAGGCTAGTGTTGGCCGAGGTGGCCCGACTGCTGCTGGTGGACGACAACGGCAACGACAGAGATACAGGTTCCGTGCGCGGTATCGTCACCGCGTCCGGGGACACGATCGTTGCCGACCATGTCGTAGAAGAGATCGCAGACGACGACAATATAACCTCATTAGCGGTTAGTAAAGCCGATATCTCGCTTCTAAGAAGGGTGGAAAGACTAGGTCATGTAGCTACTAGTACAAGATTTCATTATATTCCTTTACATCCTAATGTATTTTACACACATAAAGCAAACAGTCCGCGGTTCGTAAGGCTGGTACAGTCAAATGTATGAAAATAGTGTAGGCCCCCACTGTTCCTTCTTTCTGGTCAATTGTAGTATATGCAACATTTGACAAGAAATATATTTAACATGATGCCTGCTACAGTCTTGGATGTTCTAACGATTTCTCAATCGGCTTTTCAGAGTAGCCCGTGGAATTGCACAGAGATCTATCCTCCTAGTCATTAGATGGGCCGATGAAGCAAGAAACCTGCCGTGAAACAGAGCCAGCCCGGAACGTCGGCCAGGAAGCTTCGGACGACGTGCAAGTCCAGCCAGGCCTTTAGAAGAGCGAGGCTATCATCTTCCCTTCTGATTCCCCCCTCAGTCTTGCCGCCTTCCCTGCTGTCCGCCAACTGTGTTGAAGGCGCTTGAAGATCCGCTATCGCCTCCATGAGCCCCTTAGCCCGCGGCGCCCACAGCAGGTGGCTAGCGCTAAAAGCTAAGCCCACCGCATACAGATACCACGATGTCGAGCGCCCCAGCAGCAGCAGCGGCGACGACGTACCGGGGCGACGCAGGCCATGCGTGCCGATGATCAGATTCGCCGCGGCCGTGGCCCACGTGAGCGGGTACAAAGTCAGAATGGTGGCGAGGCCGTCTGGGAACTCGCGCCGGATGTAGCGCTGGAGGATAGCGCTGACCTGGGAGCGATCTGCTGCGGGTCCGTCATCGGAGCCGCCGGAGCTGCCAGAGCTGCCAGGGCCGCCAGGGCCGCCAGGCAAATCGAGATACGGCCGCAGAAAGAGGTACTGGCTGAAGCTAAAAGTCACCAGAGGCCGTCGAGAGCAGCACGGGGGCGCCGCGCAAGATACTGTAGATAATAGGCGGCATAGCTGGGCTCATGGGAGCATGTGTCTCTTAGCGAAAGCTTTGATGGTTTAAATTCGCTAGGTGGCTGCTCAAGGTTGCTTGGTCTTTTCCTTTCGCTCTGGTTGTGCGGACTATTGTCGGCGGATTTTGTCATGTCGGTGGGTTTTTTAACAGTTCGATATAATCCTGTCATTGAAAATTTACTGTTTCTTATGCAATTCTGTTCATACCTGTGCACCCCTGTGCCGGTCCCTTGCTGGTCCTGCTGTGGCCTGCTTTTACTATGTAACGGAAGTTGTGACCAGCCCTAGACTGGCGCCCGAGGCGCAAAATTATTAGTGTATTTTAAAGTTGGGTGCTCCACCCCGTCAAACTAGGATCCCCTTCAGAACCCTCGTCAATATAAAGCACTTTACATTTGCTCGACTGTGATGGGACCACGTTCAGTCGCATCTTTACGACACAGCCATTACCATTAATACACATACAAAGAGTGATGCGTAGATTCTGGGACTGTGCTTTCACTGAGTGCCAAAAACCAGCCGCCATTGACATCGGATGCCAGTCAGTGTTCTGTGCTGATTACACTACGTCCGAGCAGTACAGGTGCGAGGTGAGAGAAAACGCCCCTGGATGACGATGCTCCTCGGCGACCAGCTCCCCGCTTCACCACATGCGCGTTCCACACGGGCTTCACGGGTTGTGATCGTTTAAGTGTTCGCAGAAGCAGCTGTCAGGTCTGCAGGCGCCATCTGCGTGCTGTCCATCGTCGGCCACAGTATCATACGTGCAAGCCCGCTGTTGTAGGTCTCCTTAGAAAGGGGGGGATGGGAG
>JRUC01000875.1:0-10769 GCA_000806385.1 Leptographium procerum | reverse complement strand
CCGATCCCTGGTTCCCCGGCGACGCTGCCGCCGATCGCGCCTCCTACGGCGAGGGCGTCCTCGTCGGCTACCGCTGGTTCGACGCCCGCGCCATCGAACCCCTCTGGCCCTTTGGCTTCGGCCTCTCCTACTCCTCCTTCCGCCTCGACGACATCGCCGTCTCCGGCTCTATCTCCGCTGTTTCCGGCGCCACCGCCACCATCTCTGCCACACTCACCAACACCGGTCGCCGCGATGCCGCCCACGTCGTCCAGGTATACCTCGCCCCGTCGTCCGCCATCGCAGCTGCCGGCCTCGACTCTGCGCCGCACTCTCTCGCTGCCTTTGCAAAGATCTTCGTGCCCGCCGGCGCCTCCCGCCCCGTCACCTTCGCCCTGGACCACCACACAGTCGAGTGGTTCGACGTGGGCGCCGCAGACCACGACGATCCCCACAACATCGGCGGCGCCTGGCGCGTCGACCCAGGAATCTACGCCTGCTACGTCGGCTCCAGCTCCCGGCACTTTGACGCCGAGCTCAGCGTCGTCGTCGAGTGAGTGTAGGAGAGGAAGATGGAAGATGGAAGATAAAGATGAGATAGACGCAGGCATACAGTGCGGTACTGTGTAAATACTGTGTGACTTACACGAGAAATGCAGAAATTATGGAGGGTTATAGACAATCAGAGCGTAGATCTCCTATCAACATTTAAAAAAAATTAAAAAAATTAAAAAAATTAAAAAAAAGCAGAGCACAGAAACGGGCCGAGAGGGTCATCCCCACTTCAAGTGATAGTGACAAGACTTGCGGTGTGTGCGTCTGTGTGTGTGTGGCAGAGTGAGTGAGAGAGAGAGAGAGAGAATAAGAGAAAGAAAGAATAAGGACTGAGAACAACAGCAGAAAGGAGGGCCAGATACGCGGTACGGGGCCTGCCTTTTTCAGAGATATCGATCCCTGCGGCCACAAGATATCGAAGGCCAATAGACAGGATGCTAATGCACATCTTATCCGTGGGGAAGGACGGAGAAGAGCTGTGGAGCCGAGCCGCCAGTCTGATAAGTGGACACGCTTTGGTCATAGCGGGCGGACATCCCCTTTGGCTGTTATCAACGGGCATCCTAGATTCCCAGCCTCTAGGCCGGATAGCAGTTACTGTATCGTAAAACAGCGTTCTGGAACCATGGGCAAACCAGCCAGGTGCATTATCAAGCTGTCGTCGACAGGACGACTAAATCAAGATACCTGCATTTTCTCACTGCTGCACGATCAGCCTTGAGAGCTGCACCCCCCTCCCAGCCTGGCCACCCCTTGGGTATTCATTTGTGTATAATATATTGTGCAGCCGTCTCGTCGGATCGTCTCCTCTTCTCCTCTTCTCCTCCTTGGCCTTTCGTGTTACGGTAATTCTCTTTGCCCTCACCCTCGCCCCTGGTCTTTCTTCCTATCCCCCCTTTTCTTCCTCCCCTTCCCTCCTTCTTCCACCATGGAAGCCCTTAGCCAGTCGTTGCGCATGAGCCTGACCACCGCCATGGTGGTCTCGGTGTGCATCGTCGACTCCGTGACCATCGCCTACGATGGCTCCGTCATGGGGTCTGTCAACGTTATGGAGAGCTACTCAAAGTACTTCCACCTCGACACCGCCACCATCTCGGTCAACTCGTGCGCCGTCTACCTCGGCGCCATCCTCGTCGCCCCCATCGGTGGCTACATTGTCAACTGGCGCGGTCGTCGCGAGTCCATCGGTGTCAGCTGTCTCTTCAACATTCTTGGCGCCGCCATCAGCGGTGCTGCTCAGAACATTGCCATGTTTATCGCCGGCCGCATGATCATCGGCATCGGCATGGGTCTGGCCCAGACCTCTGCCGGCGCCTACGTCTCCGAAACCACCGCTCCCAAGGTCCGCTCGCTGGCCCTGGGTCTATACTTTACCTGCTGGGCCCTCGGCAGTTTCCTGGCCACTGGCGTCTGCTATGGTGTAAGTCTTTGTCTTATATTCTGTTGTCCCCTCTCCCCTTCCCCCCCTTCTCTCTATTCCTCTCCGTTCCTCTCCGTTCCTCTCCGTTCCTCTCTGATCACCCTAGACCCAACAAATGGACCCCTCCAACTGGGCCTGGCGCATTCCCTGCCTGGTCCAGGCCTTTGCGCCCATCTGCGTGCTGGCCATCCTGCCGTTCCTGCCAGAGTCCCCCCGCTGGCTGATCTACAACGATCGCAACGAGGAGGGCCTGCAGGTGCTCGCAAAGATCAACGGCGCCTCGGTCGACGACGCGGCCGTGCAGGTCCAGTACAACGAGGTGCTCGACACGCTCGCCTTTGAAAAGTCCGAAGGCCGCAGCCTGGGCTTCCGCGAGATCATCCGCAACTCGGCCAACCGCAAGCGCATGTACCTGGCCCTGTCGGTGGCCCCGCTGACCATGCTGACGGGCTCCAATGTGATCACGTACTACTACGGCACCATGCTGGACCAGGCCGGCATCACTTCGTCCAAGACCCAGATGGAGGTCAACCTGGTCCTCTCGGCCTGGCAGTTTGTCATCGCCGTCATGGGTTCGCTGCTCGCCGAGCGTCTCGGCCGCCGCTTCCTCTGCCTCGCGTCCCTCGGCACCTGCACCGCCTTCCTCTACGGCGTCGGCGGTATGACCGCCACCTACGGCACCTCCAACAACACCTCAGGCATCTACGGCACCGTCGCCATGATCTTCTTTTTCATGGGCGCCTACTCCTTCGGCCTGACCCCACTCACCAGCATGTACCCCCCCGAGGTCATGTCCTACGGCCTCCGTGCCACTGGCATGGCCATGTTCACCCTCTGCGCAAAGGCCTGCGGCGTCTTCGTCACAATGGTCTTTCCCTACATGTTTGATGCCATCGGCTGGAAGACCTACATGGTCAACGCCAGCTGGAACGTCGTCTTCTTCGTCTGGGTCTACTTTTTCTGGGTCGAGACCAAGGACAAGACCCTCGAGGAGATCGACGTGCTCTTTGACGGCATCAGGCACTCGGACGTGCCCACTCTGAAAGAAATCAACGCCAAGACGGCAGCTGTCAGCGTTGTTGAGGTATGATTATTGCCCTTGTGGCAAGGGAAGTCTAGAGTTAATGATCCCGGTCTGGCGGCCCTTTGCTCTTGCGTTTCGTTTTTGCTGCTGCTGCTGCTGCTGCTATAGTTATTGTTGTTGTTGTTTTTTTTAGCTTTGGCCTCGTTTTCGCGACTTAATTTGCGTGATTTCGCATTTCTCGCTATTTACCTATATTCTCTCCCTGTCCCTGATCCCCACAAGTGATAGCGCGATAGCGTGGCAGCGTCGTCCAGCGTAAGACTATTCCCCTCCATCTGTGTAGATAGAGTTGTTAGCTATCAATCCAACATGCAGATGGGCGTCTTCTCCTTGCTTCTCAGCTCCTCCTGTGGTAGTGCTACTCTGGAAAGAGCCAGAAAGCCAAGCCAAAAGCCGGGACTTCCCCTTGTGGCGTGGCCTAACAAGCATCCTTGGCGAATCGCCTCTTTCCGCTGGCGCCGGCACACGCGAAAATCAATGCTCGTGCGCGAAATCAGGAAAACTTTATGTTGTCGAGAGCAATGTGTACTAATAGTAAGATAGTATGTGGTAGAAAGCCGGACACATAGTACTATCGTCCCTAAGTGGGGCTGCTTCATCGCCGAGAATTTCGTTCGTGGTCGATGCCAATTTCGACTATTTCCTTACCAGTACAGTTTACAAGGAAGGCACCACCGTCTTCCCGGCAGGCGCAACCCGGCGTGCAGCCCAGACGGAAAGCCACAACCTTTCCCAATGTCGTCATCGGGCCTCTTAGTGGTTTCAGACTTGCGGGTCCTTTGCCGACTACGAGCAGTAGCACATCAGCCGCTCTGGGATAGCTGTCTCGCAGTGCGAGCTTTTCAGCGTGTTCAGGTGTTCAGGCCACCTGGCACCCAGAAACACCCCCATGCAAGCACGAGCTTCTGTCGCTTGTCTCTTGTTTTGCTTTTTTCCCTTTCATTCCCACCCGGGCTCCGCTGTCCCTTCCCGGTATCAAGACTGAGGATCGCTTCCCCTGCCATGCAAATCGTTGGCAAAAGGGGAACCCTGCGATCTTGAATAGAGGGGGAGGGGAATCGGTGGGCAAGTAAAAAGAGAAAAAGAGATATAAAAAAAGTTGACAGGAAGATAAGCCATCTTCGTACGATCGTCGTTGCAGCGGGGTCTACGATACGAGCACAGCTGCTCGTACCTGCCACGCCTTTTTAGCGTGGTCTCTCCCCTATTCAGAACAATAGGAGCTTCACTCGGCGAATAAGACAAAGGCAGAGACAAACTAAGAATAAAAATAAAAATAAAAAATAAAATAAAAAAGAGCCACCTTGGATGAGACGCCAACTATTATTATGTTGTACTCGTACTCGTAATGCTTACTCGTATCTTCCTTCTTTGTTTGCCTGCGACTTCCGGCAAAAGCGAGAGGAAATGAGCAAGAATCTCGGCTGCCAGCTTGTCTAGCATTTTCTGTGTCTCTCTTCTTCATTCTTGTGGCCGCTGTCTCAGCTCGACAACTTGTCGTTTGCAATCAAGCCGCATTTTTTTTCTTCGTCCGCATTCTTCTGCCTTGACTGTTGCGGAGCCTTTTTTTTTTTTACGAAGGGATAAAATCGTGTTTTTTCTATTCTTCCTTTTATTTTAATTCCTCATTTACCTCCTTAATAATTGAGCTTTGACTCTCCTTTCTTTCTTGTCTCGAACATCTTCCCTTCTCTTGCTTGCTCTTACATGCTCTACCACATTCCTCGTTCACCTCGTCTATCTTCTGGCTTGCTTTCGTTTCAACTTCTTACCCACTTTGCTCCCGACTTCCCGGGGTCAATCTCCTAGTATTTTACCTTTTCGTCTCAACTCGACCGAGAGGCGCATCGAAAGCGTCCGTCAAAGTCCGGCCCTTCTCCAAAAGCATCTTAGCACCGCATCGTCCCGTTTCACGACAAAGAAGACGTGCCTGTTGGGCTTGCAAAGCTCCAACACCGGGCGACCTAACACCTGTTCGCCTGCAGCTCGATTGCGCGTCGTTGCTTACTAACCCCACAACCTTCCACTCAGCCAAGTCAGCCAAGAACCCCAGACACAGCCGTGTACAGCTCCGAAACAGTCGCCCCCCTCCATTACGTTGGCTCTGTTCCGCTTCCTTTCATTTGTTTTCTTCATTTACAGCCACCAGCTCGTGCCCAATGCTCGATCTCAATTGCATCTGATCAGACGCTTAATCCATTACCCTTTTCGCCTCTTCGGACCTGCTCGGTACAGCAAATACAGCAAATACAGCGAAGATGCTCACATTTCGGCGTGCCCTCGCGGCGGCGGCTGTCATTTTGACCATTCTCTTTTTTACCACTCGAACGCACTCGGCACACGGGCTAAAGCTCTCGCAGCCGTCAGACATCACAAGCAAGACGGCAGTAACTGCCGACACATCTCCGTCTCCTTTCGCAACAGGAACGTCCTCTTCGGCCGACCACCAGCCCGGCGACGTGTCTGCCAACCAGGGACAGAAGCCGATACAGCAGATCGACTTGTCCAAGATGTCGCTGTACGACAAGCTGGCCTACCAATACCCGTACGACGTGGACACCAAGTTTCCGGCATACATCTGGCAGACGTGGAAGTGGACTCCAGCCAGCGGCGAGTTTGAGTTTCGGGAGCAGGAGGCAACGTGGACGGAGCAGCATCCGGGGTTCATCCACGAGGTCATCACGGACACGGTGGCTGTGAAGCTGCTGCGGCTGCTGTACTCGTCGATCCCCGAGGTACTGGAGGCGTACGATGCACTGCCGCTGCCGGTGCTCAAGGCAGACTTCTTCCGCTACCTGATCCTACTAGCACGCGGCGGGATCTACTCGGATATTGATACGTATGCGATTCGCAGTGCGCTGGAGTGGATCCCAGAGTCTGTGCCGCGGGAGGCAGTTGGGCTCGTAGTCGGCATCGAGGCGGACCCGGACCGGCCGGATTGGGCGCAGTGGTACAGCCGGCGAATCCAGTTCTGCCAGTGGACGATCCAGTCGAAGCCGGGCCACCCGGTGCTGCGCTCGATCGTGGCGCACATCACGACAGAGACGCTGAAGCAGAAGCACGCCGGGAACACCAAGGGCCTGCTGGACAAGAGTGTGGTTGAGTTCACGGGGCCTGCGGTGTGGACGGATCTGATCTTTGCGTACTTCAACGACGAGCGGTTCTTTGACATGTCTTCATCCAAGGGTGCTATCGACTGGCGCAACTTTACGGGCATGGACGCGCCGAAGCGGGTGGGCGACGTGATTGTTCTGCCCATCACGTCTTTCTCGCCGGGAGTCGAGCAAATGGGTGCCAAGGACTACGACGACCCAATGGCGTTTGTCAAGCACGACTTTGAAGGTAAGCACTGAAGGCGTTGAGCGTTGAGCGTTGAGCGTTGAGTGTGTTTGTGGGTATGATACAGGGATGCTGACAGAATAGGCACATGGAAGCCAGAAAGCGAACGCCACATCGGTGAGCAGCTGGGCTGAGAGGGCGGTTAAGAGACGGCAGACCGACATTGTTTCCCTTTTTTTTTTGTTCTCATTTCTGCTCAACTGCATTAGCATGGCGTACTTGGATGGCTGTGGTCACACAATAGCAGCCGGAACGGTTTGCACGGGGAGTAAGTCCTAGGCATAGAAACATCACATCATAGACTGCCTGCCGCACGGATCGGATAGGAAAACGTTTTCGGATCTCTCTCTTTCTCTGCTATTTATCTTCTCTTCTTCTGTTATATTTTTTCTATTTTGTTCTCTCCTTTCTCCTTTTTGCTTCCCATGTTTAGTAAAATTCTCAGTAAAAGCTTCCGACTGGCAGCACCACCCTGGAGGCAACTGGAGAGAAAAGCATCCGAGGGCAGGGGCTAGAGTAGTGATATGGGAACAGGATTCCAAGGCATATGAAACGGGAATACATACATGAACAGAAGATGAAACGAGAAGCGCCATTATGTCATCAATGCGGCTCCCCCGCACGCCTGCATGCAGATGGGTGGGAATTGCGGCCCCACAATCAGAAGGGGAGTCCACTGTAGATTTTGCGGGGGAAAGAGAGCAGTGGCTGTTAGTGGGCGGAGTGAGGCAGGACGAGCGGAGAAGGGGGGGTGTGGTACGAGAGAAGAGGGGGTATTTGATGAGCCGGTCTGCTGTTGCTTGTTGCTTGTTGCTTGCTGATTTCTTGGAGGACAGCTGCTTACTTGCTGTTGGAGATTCGTTTGCATTCAAGCATTTAGTTGTTGTATTTTTGTCGCCTATCATGAAACTAGTCTTACAAGACCCATCAGCCCTGCTTTGGCGGGCACGGAGAACAGCCTCAAAGGTGCTCGTCCTGTCTTCCTCGTGCTGCGCATACGGCAGTCGGCGGTCGGCGAGCGTGTTTCTGCGAGGTCAGCAGCTGCGTCGGCTAAGCAGCAGCATCAGCTATGGACCGGCCGAGCCGCCGCTGCTGGCGCAGACGATCCCGGAGCACTTTGCGTCGGTGGTCGGCCGGTATGCCGACCGGACAGCGCTGATAGCGCGGGCGCCGGTGGCGTCTGCGGACACGGCAGGAATCGCGCCGCCGCGCGAGACAGTGTACACGTACGGGGCGCTGGACCTGGTGTCGGACGCGCTTGCTCGCGGGCTGCGCGATGTGGGCGGCGTGCAGCGCGGCGACCGGGTGGCGGTCAGCCTGGGCAACGGACCAGAGTTTGCGGTGCTGACATACGCCATCTACAAGCTAGGTGCCGTGCTGGTGCCGCTGAACCCGGCCTTTACAGCCGCGCAGGTCTCAGCGGCCCTATCACATTTGGGCGTGCGGCTGCTGGTCATGGGCGCCGTGACCGACCTGGCCTACAAGCCGGGACGAGGTCGCAGCAACCTGGGCCTGCTGAGGGAGCTGGTGGGGAGGGAGCGCGACGGCGAGGAACAAGGCAGGAAGAATGAGAGAGGGACAGATGTAGGGTTTCTGGACGATGCAGAGATCCGCAGCGCAGCAGTGACGACGCTCGAGCGCATCGTCCTGGTAGACAACACGGCCGACCATCCGGCGGTGGCGGGCGCTGGGGACTTTGCCCAGCTGGAGACGCGGCTAGCTGCCCTGACGCCCTTCCCGCAGCTGCTGGGCGGCGGGTCGATCCTGCGGCCGGACCTGCTGGTGGGCGCCATGGCGGAGGGGCGACACCGGCCGGGGGCGCTGGCGGCGGACCTGCTGGCAGGAGAAGGAAAAGAAGGAAAAGAAGGAAAAGGCGGATGTGATGACATAATCAACATACAGTTCACGTCGGGGACGACTTCGCACCCCAAGGCGGCGATGCTGTCGCACCGGGCGATCCTCAACAACGGGGCGCTGATCGGCCATCAGATGGGGCTGCGGCCGACGGACCGGGTGGTGTGTCCGCCGCCGCTGTTCCACTGCTTCGGCTCCGTGCTGGGCTATATGGCGACGGCCACGACGGGCGCCGCGCTGCTGCTGCCGTCGCCGGCCTTTGACCCAGCGGCCGCGCTGCAGATGGCGGCTGACCACCGGGCCACAGGGCTGTATGGCGTGTCGACCATGTTTGTGTCGATGCTGGAGCTGGTGGAGGAGGCTGAGGGGGCCGGAAATGGACCCCTCTCTCGCGAGACCGTCCGACAGCTGCCCGACCACCTGCGAACGGGCATCGCGGCCGGGTCGTCGGTGCCGGAGGCGTTGATGCGGCGGCTGGAAGGTCCGCTGGGCCTGCGCGACCTGGTTATCTGCTACGGCATGACCGAGACAGCGCCCGTAAGCGCCATGACCACGCCGACCGACCCACCGGCCAAGCGCACCTCTACCTGCGGCCGCGCCATGCCGCACACGGCCATCAAGATTGTCGATCCGCTAGACCGCGCCCGCGTGCTCCCGCGCGGCTCTGCCGGTGAGATCGCTGTCAGCGGTTACCTGCTGATGGATGGCTACTACGGCGAGCCGGAACGCACGGCCGAGGTGCTCTCAACCGATTTGTCTTCTTCTGCCCCCACAAAATGGATGCACTCCGGCGACGAGGGCATCATGGACGCTGACGGCTTCGTCGCCGTCACTGGCCGCATCAAGGACCTCATCATCCGTGGCGGCGAGAACATCCACCCGCTCGAGATCGAAAACTGCCTCTTCGGCCATCCCCTCGTTGCCGACATCTCCGTCGTCGGCGTCCCCGATGCCCGCCACGGCGAGGCCGTCGCCGCGTTTGTCGTGCCCCATACAGGCGTGCGTGTCCACGGCGGCATCCGCGCGCCATCCCAGTGCACAGCCAGCAGTCTCGATCCTGTCGACGCCGACGCCGACGCCGACGCCGCTCTCACGCTGACTGCTGATGATATCCGCAGTTGGGTCCGCGACCACCTGAGCGCCCATCTCGTGCCCAAACACGTCCTCTGGGCCGACGACTACCCCAAGACGGCCAGCGGCAAGATCCAAAAGTTCAAGCTGCGCGCCCTGGCCAAGCACCTGGTGGAGGCAGAGAGCCTGTGAGAAGTCGAAAGGTCGATTAGCTTAGCTGTTACTTTGGTTTCGTTTGAATTCTAAGTCGTCACATGATCCTGTGTCACCTCTACATAACTCATCACATGACAAATGCTAGAATGTAGAATGCTCTCGTTCCTTTCCACGTATCCTCGTTTCTCGTTTGCTCGTTTCCTGTTCTTCGTCTTTCACTCTGCTCTCACGCTCCCTCTTGTCCATGCTGCCCCCTCGCATTCGGTCCCCCCTGCGAACCACTTGACGGCCAACATCTGTGCCGTCACCCACCGTGCCGTCTGCGCGTGCAGGCTTCCCTGGCCAAAGGGCAGCCGCGTCCTGTCGCTTTGCTCTTGTTGGTCCTTTTGGTTCTCGCTTTGCTCGTTTCGGTCGTTCAGCTTTAACCGTTCGAGTCTCTCAGCCACCACCTCCTCCTCTTTCTCCCCCCGCCAGAACGACGTCCGCCCAGCCGCCAGCGCCTGGAACACGACCACTTGATCCTGTAGGAAGCTGTCGCCACATCCGCCTCCCTCCACCTCTGCTGCCAGCTCCCGCACCACTTTCCCTGCAATCCGTCCGCAGAGTCCCGGGAGACCGCCGTTTTCGGTGCCGCTGCTCCCGCCCTTTCCGGCCCTGCTACTTCCTCCTCCCTTCCCCCCCTTTTTACCCTTTTTCTTGCCGTGCCCTGCCTCTCCATCCAGCAGCTTCCAGATGTTCTCCATTCCCAGATAGTCCCGCCCCCAGCGGCGCACTGGCCGTCCGTCTTCGTCCTCGTCCCTGGCCGTTCGTGCCACCAGTAGCACATATACTCGCCCGCCGTGCCCGCTGTCCTCAACCGTGCGCAGATGCAGGTCTGCACCGTCAAGCACGCCCGTCTGCGCCTCGTCCCCGTCTTTGTCACCTAGCGCCTGCACCAGCGCCTCTGACAGGGGGCCGTGCATGTTTGTAGGCGCCAGAATCGTCACGTCGATGGCGACAATGGCCGCCGGGGTTGCTGGAGGTATCACTGCCGAAATTGGTGTCCTCGCCTGCAGCGTCGGCAACCTGGGCGTCAGTCCCTTTCCTCCTCCTGCAGGGTGCACCACCAGCCGCACGCGACCGGCGTCCTTAAAGTTTGCCGTGCCCGCATTCCAGCCGCGTGACTCGAGCGTGCGGTCCACGCGGATGCCGAACCACGCCTCCAGCGTCGGGAAGAGCACTTGGTCGAGATAGTCAAACGACGGCGCCCAGGCGACGTGGGTACCGCCGTGGAGGACCACCGAGAGCGGCTCGGCCCCGCCCCGAAAAACC
>JRUC01000874.1:0-10788 GCA_000806385.1 Leptographium procerum | reverse complement strand
ATGACGAGTAACAGTAGCACCTTGCCGTCTGATTGTGGAGGCCTGCATGACATGTCCTCCACGCATCGATGAATGCATGCAATTGTGCAGCGTAAAACTTGTTGCACATTACGAGTACGGGCTCGTATGAGCAACTTGCGAGTGGAAATACAAAATGAGATACCCTAGCTGGTCAGGTGGATCACAGCCTCCCTTAGCCTTTCGAAGCTGCCTCTAAAACGGTCCTAAAGCAGTTCTCGTTGCACAGACGAGCTGCCTGGGTACAACGCTAAGGTGCTCAGTACTGGTTTCGCTGGTCGCCAATGGCATGCTAACTCGAAGGAGAGATGTGACAATGCGAGAGGCATTCGGAAATACGGACAGATGAATGTCGCCGGTTTTATTTTTATTTTTATTTTTATTTTTTATTTTTTTTTGGGGGGGGGTTTCGCTTACGAGTATGTTCGAGTACGTAGGTATCTCACCTTACTCTTGTCCCGTAGTCAAGTTTTATGTTGAAACGTTTGAATTGTACTCGTACTCTTCAACTGTTATGTAGTTAGTAGCTGGCAAGGCAAGACGGCATGCTGTCACGCCAAAGAAGGACGGAAGCGTCTTCGGCTAGAGCACGGCTTCGGCTACTATCGTCCTAGTGAACCCAAGTAGCCTGCTCCATCTGCGAGAAACACTGCGGGTATAAAGTATTGAGCTAATAAAGCAATTGGGCCAGGAGCGAGATGCTTCATATTAGCCTGTCTCTTTTTCCTACTATGCAGACCAGGGTTCAGGACCCGCCGTCTCTATTCCCTGTAACCCACGTTGTTGAGGGCGGAGGGGATCGGGTCGGCAATGTCCCGTCGCTCGCTTCGATGCAGCAGTACGGAGTAAATTTGGACAAATCATGGCTAATAGCCAATTGCGGATCTGTGGGAACAAGATCCAAAGTGAAGGAGGGAAAACGCACTCCGTTCAGAAATGGTGGAGTTGAGGCATACGCGTACAAGCAATTCTGTCTTGATCCACTGGTGTATATGTTGAGGTCATCTATTTCCCCTTTACTACATAATACTCCGTATGCAGCCCATGCCGTCAAGGCAGAGTCTGTCGCGAGAGCAATTGCATAAAGAGGCCCGCAACCTAGTTAATTGTAAGATGATTGAACGCCCCGATCGCTGGACATCTTGAGGGTAATGCCACGTTTTTCAAAGTTGCATACCCTTACTGCCCCCGCTCTTTGCTGCTTAATCCCATACGCCGCGGTACCTAACCGAGGCAAAGGGTTATGCATGAGGACCTTGTCCTTTCCGTGGACCTCACTGTTTGTTTTTGTTTTGTTTTGGGAGGGGGGTGAGGGTCTGGCTGTCTGTGCTCAGCGGCTCTCTCACCTTATCATGTCGGAGATTAACTGGGAGGCAGGTGACCAGTAGAAGTAAGGTTGCGAAGGTGAGCAGAATGGTGTGCGCTGCGTTTGATTTTGGAAGCCTTAGACTGACGTTCTCATTGTCTCGAACTTCGTTATTGGTGGCCGGTGGGCACCGTGTAATGAATAAATAGTAAGCTTTCAGAGCTGTCCATACTAGCCAGTCAGCGTGCAAAGACAGAGGGAAGGAGGGGAGGGAAGCAGGAAGCCCCACTTGTGGCTGGCTGTTGCCTGCCTTGCCTGCCTCGTCCGCTTTACGTTCGCCTTTGTTAGCCTCGTGACTTCCGCAATCTTGATCAAGACCTTTGGCATTTGCGTGCGAACACTGAGATTTGTGAGAGGCTTTTATCGGCCTTCTTGCATCTCTCGCCTCTCTGATTACTGTTGAGCATAGCGCCACAACGCCATGGCCCAACGCCCACTGCGCATCCTCTGCCTCGGCGACTCTTTGACGGGCGGCTATACCCAGTCCGGCCTGCATCATCACCCATACCACCATGCTCTCGTCCGGAAGCTGAAAGCTGCTTTTCCCGATCTGAAGGTCGAGATTCAGGAGGACGGGATAGACGGCGACATTACCTCTCACTTTTCTCCCCGCCTCACCGCTGCCTGTGAGCCCCTTCCCTCCGCGTGCCTGTGGCTCTTTGCCCCGCATCCCCTCTCCACAGCTGCTGACCTGCTTTCCTTATCTCTCTGCACAGTCCGGGAAAAGAAGATGGTGAGGCCATTCGACTGGACTATCGTCCTCGGGGGAACAAAGTAAGAGCTGCACAACTAGCCGATCTCGAGGCCGTCTGTCTAGCTGACATGGCTTGCCATTAGCGACCTTGCCTATGGCATTTCGTCTGAGCAGATATTTGAGAATCTGGAGCGCACCTGGTCCAACGGGATGCAGAGGGGGAGTAAGGTGCTTGCGCTCACGGTGCCTGAGATCGCCTCGACATCTAGCTCGACAGCGATGGGCAGCATCAATGCCCGCCGAGATCGTCTCAACACCCTCATCCAGGGCTACACACACGAGGACTTGTATGTAACCTTCCCTCCCCCCCCCCTCCAGAGCTTCTTGACTTCAGTTTCTCCCGAAGCTGACTGAGACCTCTGAACTGTCAGCCATTCTTTCGACTTCAAATCCGCTTTCTCATACGCGGCAATGTCGGAGGAAGACCGCAAGCGGTACTGGGACGACAACATACATTTCACTGAAGACGGCTACGACCTCATGGGTGATAGGATCGGGGCGGCCCTTGCGGATATACTGCACCGGGAGGCAGACGCGAGGGAGCAGGAGCAGGCACAGAATCAAGGGGCAGGGCAAGGACAAGGACAAGGCCGGCGGCGCCTTCGACGGAAGAGGATGTTCAAAGGCGACGATAAGGCGTATGAGGAGGAGAGCGGCAGCCCCGGTGACCTGCGGCGAGGATATGTGGTTGTCCGGTGGAAAGACCTGGATTGACGAAGAATCGGACTGGCTTAGATACAGGATGTCATGTGGGATAGATACCCGATAGCGATTTGGTTGCGCTGTCTAGACCGTTTCTTTTCTTGCGTTTCTTTTCTTGCTTCTTTTTTCTTCTCTTCTTTCATTTTCGGCAAACGCGGCGTGTTTACAGGACTCTAGGAGAAATTGTCATGGGATTACATGTAAATTACTGTTACTTCAAGGCCCTTTGCCTTTCTAGCCTTCTTGATATGCGAGGTTTTGCCTATCCTTTCCCGCTTGCCTTCTTTCTTTACATCGTTGCAATCATTGCATTCCGGAACAAGAACAGAAACAGAAGCAAAACAAAAGCAAAAAAAAAAAAACCCCCATTCTCTATTAAAACGCCGTGGCTGTGTAAGTTAATGTGAGGGAGCGCCATACGAGCAAAAAAGCGTTAGACGACCAGATTTCGGGCGACGAAGTCCTAATAAGGGGGAGGTGGGAGTCAGCGGGAAAAATAAAATAAAAGGCAACTGAGGGATGGCAGACAAGATTTACCGGGAAATCGCGCTGGAGGGCGTTGGTGATATTCTCGACCTCCTCGGCGAGGCTCTGGACGTTCGCGTCCCAGAGGCGGAGCTCGCTGTCGACGGCGCTCTCGGCGCGGCCGCTGCCCTTGCGGCCGGAGGCGTCACCACCCTCGAACCAGACGATGGCGGCGATCTGGTCGATGCGACCGAGCAGACGGCCCTGCTCGATCATACGGGCGGTGGTCTCCTCGGCGCGGTCGGGGTCAAGGCCGAGAAGGACGGCGAGGTCGGCGAGGCGGATGTTGCGGTAGAGGCGCGAGACGCCCAGCAGGTTGTGCTCGACGACGGCCTTGGCCAGGACGGTGGAGCCGTCGGCGGTGGTGGCGAGCTGGTGCGGCTGCAGGCTGCGGGCGAACTGGGCGACGTCGGCCGGCGCCAGCAGCCGGTCGAGGAACATGTTCTCCAGCATGGCAAACTCGGGCAGGCCGGCGACGCGCTCGTCCTTGTAGAGGCGGCCCAGTACGCGGCTGCGTGTGGGCCCGGCCGGCGCCAGGATGGCACAGGTCACGGCCACGCCAAGCGTGTGCAGCCGCTCGTCCTCGGCGATGGCCGGGCTGTAGCTGATGTCGTGATAGGCGGTGCTGGCTGCCAGGAACTCGCGCTTGGCGTCGTTGATGCGCGCCTGCGACAGCTTGAAGTGCAGGTTGAGCTCCGCGTCGTCCACCGCGTAGATCACACCCTTGAGCTTGTTCAGGTACGCCTCCGCGCTCGTGCTATCGTCCACCTCCAGGTAGTCCCGCACGATCCGCACCCACACCCGCACCTTGTCTTCCTGACTCACCCGCCGCGTGCTGCTGTCCAGCGGGATCCCCGCCAACAGCCGTGCCGCCTCCGCGTAGTTCTCTGCCGCCTCTTGCGCCGTCGCCACCACGTCGCACAGCGCTGCCACCTGCTCCAGGTAGCTCGCCTGCGCTGTGCCTCCTTCTTCCAGCCGCTGCAGCAGGTGCCCACCCACGTCGATCTGCACCTCGCCGCTCTCGCTCGCCCGCAGCACCTTCACCAACCCGTCCAGCACTGCCCGTGAAGACACGATCCCCACATTCCGGTCGAGCACGCAGTTGCCCATCGCCTTCAGGTCGTCTGCAACCGTTGCCGGGCTGGAGATCGTCTGCAGGTTCTCCAGCATCGCCTGCAGTGCCGGCCCTGCGTCTGCTGCCGTCTCGGCCTCGGCCAGCAGCTCGCTGACCTTTGCTGATGGCGCCATTGCTTTTTTCCCCTCTGCTTCGCTTTTGGTTGTTGTGCTCGGCTGTTGCAAAGAAAGTGTTGACAGAAAAGGGTAGAAGAGGCAGCAACTTGACGTTGCTGTTAGCCTGTTTGGCGGGGGAGCTTTAAAGTGGGGCGGCAACTCAAAGGTACGAGTTTACGTCTACGAGTGATATTATCAACGGCACTCATTGTGAAGGTCATGTGACCATATATATATGCCAACAGTCGTCTAACTGTGCATATGCTTTACAAAAGGGGTATTATTGTATCTTATCTTTGAAATATCGCAGTCCTGAACTCTCTTGCTTGTAGAAGGAAGGCTGCTGGCTATTATAGCATGTACCAGCCCTCTGCACTCTCTCCCTCTCCCTCTCCCTCTCCTCACACTGCTGTCGCCCCATTGATTCCACCAGCCTCCAGCCTGTTTACTAGCTTCTTGACGCTGGTCCATTCTTCGCTGCGCAGGTTCTCCTTGCCGCCCAGATCGGGCCCCACCTCGAAGACGGTCAGCGTGCCCGCGATGCCGCCCGTCGCCAGCCGCTTGCCATCGCTCTTGTCCCAGGCCACCTTGTTCAGGCTGTTGACCAGCATCGACCGGCCATCCTTGCGCGGACTCGGACTGACCCGCGCAACCGGCTCCTCCGTCTCAACCGTGATGTCCCACAGCTCCAGCCACCCGGCCCCGTCCACCAGGCTGAACACGCCCGGCTTGACCGGCGACCACGCCGCATCGTACACCACGTCCTCGCGCACAAAGTCCATCAGCGGCGTCACCGCGCTTTCGCCGCCAGCACCGCCAACGCTAGCACCACCGACGCCGCCGACACCGCCGACGCCACTGACGCCGCTGCCGCTGCCGCTGCCGCTGCCGCTGCCGCTGCCGCCAATGCCGCCAACGCCTGTGCTGCCGCCGGCACCCGTCACCACCGTGCTGGTTGCCGCCGGCGCCCGCACCTTCCACAGCTTGACAGACCAGTCCAGGCTCGCCGACAGCACCAGGTCGCCCAGGTCGACGGGTCCGCGTGCCGGGTGGAAGTCGACGGACATGACTGGCGCCGCATGGCCCCGGTAGCTGACCCGAGCGTCTACACCCGCCTTGGCCCCCGCCCGGTCATACCGGTGGCACGGGTAGATCGTGCCCTCCTCGGAGCCGACCAGGAAAAAGGTCGGGTCCGCGTCCGGAAACGCCAGGCTCGTCGGCGCCAGGTCATCGATCTTGGACGGCGGCGGCACCGTCAGCGACAAGAACTCCTGCGGCTGCGCTAGCATGTTCTCGGCCCAGCCACAGACCACGCCGTCCGTGCTGCAGCTGATGATGTTGTTGGCGTTCTGCGTCCCCACAATGTCCAGCGCATACACTGGGTGCGTGTGGCCCGAACCCGTCAGCGGCGTCTTCTGCACCGGCGCCGACCGTGCTCGCGTGTCCCACACCAGCACTTGCCCGCTGTACGTCCCGCCAAAGATGAGATTCGGGTTGAAGGGCGAGAAGCGCGCCGTCAGGATGTCCGACTGCGCGTGGAACACAAACTCTGGCCGGTCGTGCAGGTTGAGGCTCCACACCTGCACCACGCCGTCCGGCTCGTGCGGCGCTGCCGGGTTTTTTGTGTACGAGGCCAGCATCAGGTCTGGGAACTTGGGCGAGAAGTCAATGGACGTGACCATGCGCTTCCGCGACCACTTCTCGTCGTAAAACTGCCGGATCTCCTTGACCTTTCGCCGCCCCCGGCCGCCCACGTTGCCCTGCTCGTCCTCCTCGTCGTTGTCGTACGCCTGTAGCGTGTAGTCGGTGAGGATGTCGTACTCCAGGTCGAGTGCCTTCTCGATCACCTTGGTCGACTTTTCCAAAAAGTCGGCAAAGTCCGCCGACGAGGTCACTGCGTCCAGCTCTTCTACCGTCAGCACCCTTGCCGGGTAGTTGGACGACTCGGGCTCCGGCCGGCCACCCTCTTGGCCCGCAAGTTGTTCCCGCGTGGCCAGCAGCTCTTCCTCCACCTCCCTTCGGATATTCTTCCGCAGCTCCTCTTCTCGGTCTCGGCCCCGCCGGCTCAGCCGCTTGCTCGGCGTCGCCATTGCCAGCGGATCCTCGCCGTCTGAGTCGTAGGCGGCATGGCCCTGCGCTGGTACTGATGGTAGAAGATCATCCGTGGTCTGCACGCCCTTACTGTATGAAAAGATTTCTTTCACTGGCGATGGCGGGCACTCGTAGATGGTCGTGAGGGAGACGGTCGTCAGAATTTGTGGTGTCGGAGCAGCGGTGGTGGCCTGAACAGTTGCCGACAACGCAAACTCAGACGTCTCGTTGCTCAGCTCGCCCGCGCTCAGGACGCTGTTTGGCCTGCTTCCCCTGAGGGCAGGCGAGGCAGCACCGCCCGTGGTGGACCCAGGCCGGCTCTCGCCGACCAGGCTGTTGATCAGCGACTCAATTTCCCGGCGGTTGTCAGCCCGGCCAGGCACTGGCGATATGAGCTGCTTGCATCGTTAGTCGGCTCATGAAATTCTTTGGAGATGCAGCCTTTGGCGAGGCGGGCATACTACTCACGTCTGCAGGGCTTATGCTCTGTCGGCTGGCTGAGGCCTGGGTGCGCAGCTCTCTCTGGCGCTTCAGCTCCGCGAGCTTCGCCTTCTTCGCCAAGATCTCATCGCGCCGCTGCTGCATGTTTTGTATTGCTGGTGGTGGTTGTGTGTGCTCGCCGTTCTATGACATGCCCATGGCACGACGTGCCCAGGTCGAATTTCAGGAGTCGTTCGAAAAAGGACAGTCTGCTGCAGATTTTCAGCGTGCAGGAGAGAAAGAGAGGTACAGCACCGCCAGAATTCTTCCCAGGAAGTCTCTATGTCGGCAGACGGTCTGGCTTCGAAAGTAGGCAGATAAGGATTGCCGCGGTGCAGTGTTGAGTATCGTCTGGCTGTGTTCTTCTCCTGGCAATGCGCGTCGTTCGCGACGAGCTGCTGAGGACCGCTGGACTGAAGCGTGGTTAGCGGCAAAGACACGGGCGGCGGCTTGAGCGCAGACACGTGACTTAGCTTGGGACAGAGACCCCCCGCACCCCTGGAGTGCCTGTAGCGGACCTTACGCCCGCGAAAAATCCCGACGACAGACGAAGGTCTCCCTTGTGTGTGTACTTTGTAGCGAGAGAAATTTCCAGCGCGATCGATCCGCGAGCAAAAGCAAAAAAAAAGGCCAATCGAACTACATTACGGACATTCTCCCACCACTTCTATCCGCCCAATCCGTTCACGGCCCGCAAACCAGACTAACCTACCGCCATCGGAAGCAAAAACTGCCACTTTCCATATCACAATGTCGACCAGCGCAGGCGTCAACGTATGTCGTGCTTCTTGTCCCGGCTAATCCCTTTTGTCCTCTTCTGAGCTGCTGGCGATGGCGGGATCTGGCACCATGCCTGGATCGTGGCGGATGCGCACGGAATTTGCAGCATGAGGGCGGCTCGTTTTGGCCGATGTGATGTATGCTGATTAGCCCTCTTCTTTGCCATACAGGTTCTTCGGTACTCGGCTCTCGGCCTGGGCGTCTTTTACGGCTTCTACCACCAGCGGAAGATCTACTCGGCAGACAAGGCGGCCGCCGCAAAGCAGGAGTACGAGCACAAGCAGAAGCTCATTGCGCAGGCCAAGGCAGAGTACAGCAAGTCGAAGCTGCCGCCATCATCAGGCAGCGGACGTGAGTGATGCAATGTTCCTCCGACGGAAGAGAGAGTGCGGGGGGCTGAAGAGGCGAAAGGGAAAGAGAAAGAGAAAGAAGGGGGAAGCTATGCCACTGCATGCTAACTAGAAGCAGTGAACCAGGACCCGACGGATCCTAAGTTCGACCTCGAGGCATACTTGGAGGGACTGGCAAAGGCGAACCCATAGGCCGCCGGCTTCGGACGACTGGTTGGGGGAGGGAGGGTGGAGGAATAGGCGGCGGACACAGCCTTGTGACATAGAGACTGTCAATGTGGAAAAAACGATAATCGAGGCAGCACCGGGGACGGGGGATGGAAGATGGAAGAGAGACGGACATCTGGCAGTGGTTTCACGGAGCCTTGAACATGTTTGCGTCATTTCCCTCTTTCTTATCGTTTTGCGGTACGAGAAGGCAAAAAAACAGGGCCACGTCTTGGGCTGATTGGACTCTGGGGATGACGGGAGACATCGAATCGACAAGTGCCTGTGCGAGAACCGGGCCAGCCTCGTCAATGAGGCGACGAGGTGTACACACGCGGATGACCGGACGACGCATAGCTGCTCCACCATGATAAACAACACATCAGCATATATTTTCCTTCCCAGTCTCGACACCTGCATTTTGTATAATTGTAAGATACAATATCAATTTAGACGGGCGATGGACTAGCTTGCAGGGGCGATTTCTGTCGTGACATGCCGTGATCTGTCTTGTGCGATCGTGAAAGTCCGTCCGGCCAATCTGCGAGAACACAAATGTAAGATAGTCGGTCCAGTCGTCCGGATCGGCCTGCGGCAGTGGCTGCCTTACTCGTATACTTGATAATCTTAACTAAGCAGTTGGGTGGCTCGAAGCTGAAAGCGACTGCGGCTCTCAGGCCCTGGAGCCCTATACTCGTACTCGCACTCACAACCACCGGGCATGAATTTCCCCCACGATTGCCTCCGATGCATCACGTTAAGAAGGCGTCACTGTAGGTCCGCATCTCCTGACTCAAATGGCGGGCGGAGCTACGCACATCTTACCACATGCTCTGACTGCAGATTCGGAAGGAGCGACAGAGCGTAAGGCCCACTGCTGCCTGCCTGTTCGCCCATTACTTCTTACCCGCGACTCTTTATTCAGACAGCAAAGTGCTGGTGCACCTCGCAGAATGCCGATCACAGGCAAATAAATGGCAAGCGCTATCGAGCACCCAGCTTCCCACCACGCCACCATCCAATGATAAGCCGCGCCGCTCTTTCTCGTTTTTTCACTCCTTCCCCATGTGGCATTGACTCAGCCTTTTCTACTCCGGTCCTTTCGATATTACGTTACAGACTCCTTTTTGTGCTATTTTGGCTGTCTCAATTTTTGGGCCTCTTCTGTCTCTTCTTTCTCCTACCTTTTCGTGTCGGCAGACGCATTCCTTTTGCACGCACGCTTCTGCCCCGTGTTAGATGGGCCGGACTACCCTCTCCACCTCCGTGCGCTGGCATTATCGCCCTCTGCTGTCCGGCGGCCAGACCGACAAACATAGCAGCTTCCCCGCGCCGGTGCTCTCGGGGGGATCTTTGGAATGAGCAGGCTAATAGCACCTCTTCAACCATCACAGACCATCACTTCCCACCTGACGCGGCACTCCTGCGTCAGCACGCCTGTCCTGCCAGCACGATGGTCTCGTTGCAGCTTCGACTACGGCCGCAG
The DNA here is from genome assembly GCA_000806385.1 of Leptographium procerum. Taxonomy (NCBI): domain Eukaryota; kingdom Fungi; phylum Ascomycota; class Sordariomycetes; order Ophiostomatales; family Ophiostomataceae; genus Leptographium; species Leptographium procerum. Next base: position 799 of record JRUC01000874.1, on the reverse strand, counting down.
TCACAGTCGCAGCCACAGTCGCAGTCACAGCCGCTGTTCTGGTTGCCTCCTTGACCGTCCTCTCAGTGGTTTCGGCTATCGCCAACACTCGTACTTGCACTCACGCCTGCAGCCACGCCTGCAACCCTGCGTACCCACCAAGGGTCCACGATCGCCATGGAGAAGGTCCATATCATCCACTGCCACAACAAGGACTTACGACGACAGCTTTTATGTCCACGATCTCGGCAGCTCTAACGATTCTGACCTGCCTTGCAACCGATGTGGCCGCCCGCCGTCTGCTCGACCGCCACCACGCCAACCATTTCGCTTCGACACGGGTGTCGGCATGTTTGCCAAGCGCACCCCGCGGCCATTTCCCCCACCGTTCTACTCACCGCCGTCGGCGTCGTTTTCCGACCCGCTTAGCACACACCACCTGAGCCGGGACGGTCGCCGAGCTGTTGTCGGCGGTCAGCTGATCGGAGGCTGTACCAACGGCGACGATGCCATATACGCGAGCGAATATTTCGTTGCGGCTAACGACGGTGTCGGTGCCTGGTCGGTGCGGCCGCGGGGCCACGCTGGCCTCTGGGCCCGGCTGATCGCCCACTTCTGGGCAGATGCAGTCTACAATGACTTGTGTGCGGCAGATGCGACGGAAGTAGCACAGACCTCACAGACCCTAGACCCCGTGCGCTCTCTGCAGCAGGCGTATGAGCAGACTATAGAGGCGACACAGGCGCCCAACGACTGGCAGGGAACCACGACTGCGGCGGGCGCACAACTCTCCTACTATCGACCAATACCAAGCGAAGGA